>VZTZ01028139.1:1580-13111 GCA_013400955.1 Drymodes brunneopygia | reverse complement strand
CCAGCTCTGCTCCTTCAAGGCCCACTTAAAATAATATCGAAAGAAACGGAGGCAGATGACAGCAGGCACAAGATATGTGTGATCTCATGTTACAGACTGTTGAAGGAAAGGGTGGGATTAGTGGTCACCTCTAAAGAAATGGACATTAAATTACTGGTTCCTAAACCTGCCACGGAGTCTTCCTGTCATTTCATGCAGCATTTTTGGGACTGCCACAGTGTAAATGAGCATTAAATAACCTGAGGAAGCAAAGGAAGGATTTCTCCATGATTTCCTCACTTCTTCCCTGTAAAAAATAAACGTGTCAGTTGTGCTGTTACAGCTTGAGCTAAACCAGAAGTGTTCCTTTGCCGCGAGGAGGGAGAGACACACCACGAAAATTAACCCGTAACTTATTTCCTCAGCGTGCCATAAAACCCTGCCTCTTCCTGCAGCCCAGGAAAGCACCGAGTCTTCCCCACAGTGGGAAGAAGGGGAAGGGGAGGGAGGTGGCAGCGAGGGCAGCCCAGCCCTGCTTCCCCAGGGAAGTTCAGCGTGACTCCTGCGTGAGAGCTGACGTGAGCAGCAGGATCTCATTTCCCAGAGCTGCAGGCTCACAGGGTGACAGAGCAGCTTGGGTGTAAGTCAGCTGGGTGCACACCTGGACGCTGAACTCTCCCCATCTCAGAGAGGGCTGCCTGCAGGTGAGCCCAGGTGAAAACCCCAGTCCCAAGGTGACCTGGGTTCGTCGGGAGGCATCGCTTTCCCCGCGCCTCCCTCACCTCGGAGCAGCCTCCCAGGCTGGGAACGTGGCAGCTCGGCGGCTGGCAGGCTGTGCAAAGTGTCTGTCACTGCCAGGGAAAATATAAATGATGGCAGTCGCTTCAGCATTTCGATTTCGTAGGTGCTGGCAAACGCTCCCCCAGCATGAGCTGCTGCGTGCGAGTGATGACCTTCAGGAATGCTGGCATCTCCCCGTGCTGAAGGAGCAGGAGCATGAATCAGCAGAAGGGAGCAGGGGAGAGAGAAAAAAAAAGAGATAGTTAAAGGGGAGCCTGCTGTTAGCAGTAAGTTAAAGAAAACTCTCCTGGCCCTCCAGTCAGATTTATTAGCAGTGACCTTGGCACTTGCAGAGCCCCCTGCACAAAAGCCAGGCCCACGCTTGCAGATTTAGTGCACAGTCCTTGGCCAGCCCAGTCACCACATCTCACCCTTTCTGTAACTCAGATTTTAAACCTAAAAGGAAACAAAGCCATTCTTCCAGCCTAAGCACAAACAGGCTCCAAGTGAGGCTCTGAAAGGCGGGCACAGGGCCCTGGGCTGCAGCTCTGCACAGACACCTGTGTGAGCAGGTTCAGAGGGACAGCACCTTGGCAAGGCCACAGGGCCCTGGGCTCCAGCTCTGCACAGACACCTGTGTGAGCAGGTTCAGAGGGACAGCACCTTGGCAAGGCCACAGGGCCCTGGGCTCCAGCTCTGCACAGACACCTTTGTGGGCAGGTTCAGAGGGACAGCACCCTGGCAAGGCCACAGCAGGGACTCTGTGCAGGTCCTTGGTCAGCCTGAACCATGAGCTGCCCACCCAGGGGCCGGGCACACAGGGCCAGGCCAGGGGAGGCATTTTCCCCAGGCTCTGCTTTGAAGTGGAGCTCCCTCCCAGCTGCCAGGTAAAATCCAGGCAGTGCTGCAGCACGGACAGACCCCAGAGCCCCCAGCCCAGGCTGCCGTGGGGATTTCAGCCCCACCCTGGTGTTTGGCAGCTCCTGCCCATCAGTTCTGGCCCCTGGGCACCACCTGGGCTGTGAAGCAGCTCTGAGCTCAGCACCACAGCCCTGAGAGTGCCTGTGCAGTTCTGTTTAGCTCCAGGCACGGTTCTGTGCCGGCTGTGAGACTCTGCCACACCATCGGGACCAGTCTGAGCCACGGCACCGGGTGCTGCCCCTGCCTCACCCACCCACTCCCATGATGGGGAGTGGGACTGTGCCTGGCACAAAGGTGACGTGTCCCAATTTCTGCAGAGGCTCAGGATGTCCCCAGCAAGACCCCTCTCACTGTGACAGACACGGGATGAACCCAGTCCAGCCCAGACTGGCTGCTGTGATGTCCCAGCGGGTCCCACTTGTGTTCTTCGCACGTTTATTTCCCCTTTTCCTCTCGAGTGTTCTCGCCCAGAGGCTCTGCTGCCTTTGCTTGGATTTTCCAGCAGAGGGGGATGCAGCCTCACCAAAATCGTCCTCCTTCCCTAAATCTTTCAGATGTGTCCTCACCTCCATCCTCACCCTTCCAGGGTGACCTCCCCTGGGCTGGGATCCCTGCACAGCACAGCAGTGCCAGCACCCACACCCAGCCCTCCCCTGGCACCTCGGGGGCCAGCAAACCTCCCTCTCTATTGCTCGGAATAAAATAAATCCAAAGCGAGGGATGTTAGCAGCAGCTCACAAGAGATGGGCAGCAGGAACAGCGAAGCTCCCAGGTGAACCCCAACCTGCCCGGCAGGAACAGCTCTGGGGGGTGTCCCCAGAGTTGTCACGGACAAGGGGGAGAGAATCCTGATTGTCCCTTCGGAAGGAGGGAGACAGAGGGCTGCAGCCCAGGCACTGTGGAATGCTGCCCAGGCAGGTGTGGGTTTTTGCTCAGGTATCTCTCTCTGCTGCCCAGGCAGGTGTGGGGTTTTTGCTCAGGTATCTCTCTCTGCTGCCCAGGCAGGTGTGGGTTTTTGCTCAGGTATCTCTCTCTGCTGCCCAGGCAAGTGTGGGTTTTTGCTCAGGTATCTCTCTCTGCTGCCCAGGCAGGTGTGGGTTTTTGCTCAGGTATCTCTCTCTGCTGCCCATACTCTCATTTTGGTGAAGGAGCATCCGACTGGCTCCAGGTGCAAGGGGCAAATCCCAGGTGAAGCCTTTGCCTTCAGTGGGGGAAGAAGCAGCACATCTCCAGGTACAAACAGCCTCCTGTGAGCCCAGTCAGCTGAGCTGCACTGATTTACAGCAACCAAACTCACAACCTGTTACCTCAGCACCTGGGGAGAGCCCTGAACTGGGCAGGGGATCTTTCATGTGTGTCAGTGCTGAAAGCAGGAGCAGAAGGCAGCACCCAGCCCACTCTGCAGCCTCTCTTCCTTTGGATTTTGGATGCTCTGCTGGTCTGCATTGTCATCTCTGGGAGTCCTGTTCCCTGGTGGCATTTCATGGAGCAGGGAGCTGGGCATTTCATGCCACCATGCCAGAGCTGTGCCTCAAGGTTATTTCCTATCAACTCCTCTTTCTTCCAGCCATCCCGTTATTTTCTCCTTGGCTAAAATCATCTGAAAATAGTCTGCAGCCATCCTAGTTCTTCCTGCTTTGTATGCATGAGCAGGAAGGGGAATTTAGGATTTTGCTGTAATGCCATACACAAAAGCCTGCTGGAGAGCATCACTTTGATTAGCTCTTATTGTACACCCAAGAAAACAGAGAAGAATAAGAATAAGGGAGAGCCCAGCATGTGGCTGCTGTGCCTTGCTGCTTCAAGGCTGCTCAGAAAATCTGCCTGCTTGCTCAGGGCCCTCATCAGGAGCATATTTGTGCATATCCCAGAAATGGGTTGGGTTTTATCCTCTTAATAATGAGGGAAAGAAGGGCAGGAGCACTGTTATGATTTGCTCACCAGTAAATCCCAAAATTTGGGAATGAAGCAGCCTGACCCCGAGGCCTCCCCTTCACTCAGTCACCTGCAGGCAGGTGAACCTTTCCAGCTCCTCAGAGAGCTTCCCAGACAGCAGAGCTTCCCAACTGCAAACAAGGCATCCCAGCTTCTGGAAGTCCGAGATGGAAAACTTGATTGAGACCTGGGAATTAAATTAGCAAAAGGGATGAAAAAGAAGAAAAATATCTCACGTCCAAGCACGCATCTTTGGCAGAATTTATGGTTGGAAAAAAAGTGTTGGGATGTGATTTCTGCAGGCAGCTCTGATGAGTGATGGAATGGACCAAACTCCCCGTTCTAAACTCCCTGAACTTTGAGGATTTGGTGCAGATCCAGAATTTAAATTTCCATCGGGGCCTTTCTCATTAAAACCAGAAGCAGAAGGATCTCGTTTGCCTACAGAGGCTGTAGCAGATATTAACTTGCCCCTTTTCCCTCTGTGTGCTGGCCACCCCCTCTTTATCCTCTCAGTTATCTTGATGTGTGCCTCTCCTTTTTATCCTCTCATTTTACACGAGTCTCTGTCCCAGGGCACTGACAAACCGAGCAGCCCTGGCTCTCCCAAGACATGGGGCACTGCAGCTCTGGAAAACAGAATTCAGTGCAAGTATCTGCATATGGATTTTTTTTTAAAATAACCCTAATCCCAAATAAAGCTCATCCAAAGCTGTAGGCACTCAAATCATGTTTAAAAACACGAGAACATAGGAGAGAGAGAATGCAGTCGATGCTTCCCTGCTTCCCACCCAGCCGGGCGAGCACCAGTCATGAGACTCACACAGCTTAAATCCCACTGTTACACTTTCCCACCAGACAAATCCTGTTTTATTAAACCCAAGTGCAAGGGAATTAGCAAAACCGCCCGTTTCCTTCACACTATAGTATATAGAAGCAACCTAATCCACACGGCAAAGCTCCCACCGCTCCCAGAACCGCTCAGCTGGGAATTCCCGTCAGCAGCTCGCAGCCTCCCTCCTGTCAACTCGGGATTACCTTCCCCTAACAGGGCAAGGGAAGGGGAAAAACACGTGGGCATCTGCCAAACTCATCCCTGCTGCTCCCCCTGCCTGAAGGGGAACCGCAGGGATGGGCACGGGGCAAGGGGCTGCGCACCGGGTTAATTAGTGCTCGGCTTCGCTCATTAAAGAGGCTCCTTTGGCTGACCTGACCGAATATTCCCCATTGTTTCCTTCAGTCCCGTGGCTGCTGGGTCTGCTCAGGGATTGATGGGCCAGGGAGGGATCCCCGTGCCCTGCCCGTCACCCCGCCTGGCCCAAAACTCAGCCGGGAGAGAAAAGCGCTGCGAGCGAGTCAGCGAGGCCGGCGTTGCGTTTCCATGAGATAAGCGCCTCGGTGTAGAAATCGGGGGTAATTGGCGGGGCTGGGAGGACGGAGCCTTTTGTTACACAAGGTTTAATGGGCCTCTTCGGAGGGAGCAGGAACCAGCGCTCCCGCCAGCGAACGCTGCAGCCTGGAATAGCGATGTGGCTACATCCCATTTCTCAGGAGGGAGGAAGGAAGGAAGGACACGTGAAAAGAAAATAGCAGTAAATGATCCCACTTCATCATTTTTTTTTTTCCTGTAACCCTTCTGGCCCTACAAACAGGAACTTCGTTTTAAACTAAAAATAAAGGCTGATGCCTGCGCCGCAGTTGCAGATGGGTGTTCCCAGGAGCGCCGCTGGGGCTCAGCCCTGTGCTATAAGCGGCCTGGGCCGGGCACCCGAGGAAAGTGCCTGGCTTTGCATTTGCTATATTTACATATCATCAGTTATCGGGAGAACAGGATGTCCCAGGGGATCTGAAATAGGATATCCCACACTCCTCTCCCGGTCAGTTCAGCCGCGGGCCAGCCCCGTGTGACTGATGCTTTTTGCCCGTCTGCCCGCGGCTCGGGGCTGCCGGCGGTGCCCGGCGGGTGTCACCCACCCCAGCCCGGCTGGCACGCGGGCCAGGCTGCTGTGGCATCCCCAGCCTCCCTCCAGACACGTGTGGCTGCAGCAGAGAAGAGCTGGGGGGTGGAAAGCTCCTATTTCTCTTTCTGCCACGCTATTTTTTTTTTTTATGGCGAAGGCAGAGGAGATTTATTCTGCCCTCCCAAAAAAAAAAAAAAAAACAAAAATCAGATCTGTGTTCTCCTCCACGCGTTGCTTTCACACTGGAGCCCCAGCAGCCATCGGGAGCCTTTCAGAGCAGGGGGATGGAGCACAAACGAGCCCTTCCCCCGACAGAGCAGTGCCAGGGCAGGAGCAGAACCCCTGGCACAGCTTCCTGCAGGCCCACGGAGGGGCTCACCGGGCTGCAAAGCACAGAGCCACAGAGGGCACATGGAGGGGTCCCTGGTGGGGAGGGGACAGCTGGCACTGCACGCCCCGCGGGGCACGGGCTGTCCCGTCGGAAGCACGGGATGCCCTGCCTACCTCAGCGCCTTGGATTTAAATGCCTTTCTCACACGCTGGGCGTAGCTGCCAAGTATTGTGCCTTCGGTACATCACTCCACCTTGATTTCAAACCACTTCAGCTTGTGTTTGGGAGTGGTTTCCAAGCATTCAGCTCGCCCATATCTTATCCACACTGGTTTCCTTTATGAGCTGCACCCAACTACAGGTCCCCAGCTTTAAATGCAAACCCAAACAAATATGTGGTAGGGCTTCCCATTCCCACTGGACTGGCCTGGAGTGGGAGTGGAATGAGTCAGGAGCACCATAAAGGAAAGTGAAATAGATCCACCCTGAGCAGATGATAGGATCAGTGCAGATTAGTAGCCTTGGATCAGATTCAAGGGTCAGCATAAATCTTTAATCTTTGCAAAGTCCTCGAGCCTCCCTCCCCTCTCTGTCTCACATGCACACACACCAGGCATGACTAAACAGCTCTCTGCGGGGATGGCAGACGCTTCAGAAACTCCCCGGCTGGTTTTGGTTTGCAAAATACAACAATAAAGCTGCTCTCTGTTCTGTGAACGTGAGAACTTCCCTGCGCAGGCACCTCGCCACTGGGAGCTGTGGGATGCTGCCAGGGACGGTGTCACACCACAGCCACTGCTCCCACCAGCACCAGGGGCCCTCTGGTTTGCTCTGACCCCACAGCCAGGCTGCACCAACCCAGCCAAGGACAGTCCCCACCTTGTGCCTTATTAGGTCCCGCTGTGGTCTGCCAGCACGTCATTACTCATTATTCCTCTGTCTTTGCTCCCCACTGACGCTGTGCTCAGTGCACATAATCTGGATAGCTCCCAGCTTTCACGTGGAGCTGCAAGTGCCTGGCTCAGGGCTGGTGGCAATGCCAGGCTGCCCTGGGAAAGGGCTGGGTGGGAGCAGAGGGGCTGCAGGAGGAGGTGTGTGCCAGCTTTGCACCCAACTGATGCGCTGAGGGGAAAAAAAAAAAAAATACATAGCAAAAAAGCCCTGGCCTAGTTTTTGCTAGTTTTTGTTTCACTGTGCTGGGCTCAGGCTCGAAGGATGTGGTTTGGTGGTCAGCGCATAAGACAGCAAATGAAAAAAAAAAAAAAAAATTCCTTTGATTAAATCCAGATCGGGCCTGTGCAAGCTCTTCCTGCGGCCATCGGGAAATCACACGAGGGAAAACCCTGCCCATGCTGCCTGTCCCGGGCAGCACGGGACGTGATGCAGCCCTGCGGTGGCCCTGTCCTGCTCACAAGGGCACTGTGTCCCACCGAGCGAGGTGTCCCTTCCTGGCACCCAGGGGGGGCTCCCAGACATCCATCTCTCACCATGCTGAGGGCTCCATCTCGAGCTTTCTCGATAGATTTATAACGATTCAAGTCACTCTCGCACACAAAGGGCCAGGCCGGTTCTGTATAAGCGAATATTTATATATTCCCATAAACATTTTTAAATGGGAAATTGCCTAATGTGCCTTATTAAAGGGAAAGCACGAGCAGCTGGCCGAGGGCATCGGGCAGAGCTGCTGACGGTAAATGTGCTGTTGCTGCTGCTGCTGCACCTCGCAGCTCTAATTGTCTCAGGAATCCTTTGACTCATCTTCCGAGCGGCTCCGGGATCTGAGCGGAGATCTCTGCCTTGCCGCTCTCCTTCAAAACACCTTTGCCTGGCTGCTGGGTTCAAAAAACCCGTGCTGCAGATGCCTCCTGACCTCAAGTGCCCAGGTGCTCGCTGGAGCCCGGAAAACCCCTCTGTGGTTGCTGCCTCAGCCGCACGCAGCGGCCGGGCCCGTGCTTCTCACACGTGCGGCACAGCCCGGCCCTGCCAGGCACATCCCGGCTGCTGCTGCCGCGGCTGCTGGGGACAAGGACCCGCCACCAGCCACCCCCCACCCCAGCCAGGTCCCGGCCCAGCCCCACACCTGCCCCTTCCGCCCCCTTGGCCAACAATTCTTTGCTTTCCCTGGGCTGCAGAGACGCAGTTCTGGAAGCCTGACACGCTCCGAAGCGCAGGAAAAGCTGTGCCGGGAGTTGGGGACACGGAGCACGCAAGTCCCTGGTTTCTCCCCGGGGACCAGGGATGTCACTGAGCGCCGCAGTGCCAGCCTACTCTGTTACTATGGGGACAAGCACCGCGGGGCTGACAGGAATAAATGCACAAAAATCCCCGGCAGCCGCGCTCCGAGGGCGGCAGTGGCATCACCAGGGTGCCGGAACCTGCCGTCCCCTCCCTGCCCCTTCGCCTGGCTCGGTGGCCTCCCAGCCCCTTGCGACACCCAGCCCGTTGCTATCTTTGCCCAATCTGCCAGGCTGACAGCTCAGGGCTTACACACGGCTGTGGTGACAGCCCGGAAACGCCCCGCGGCGGGGGCGGCGTGCCCGCTGCCCTGCCCGCTGCCCGGAGCATCCCTGGGCTCCCCAGTGCCGGGCCAGGCACGGTGGGCACCGTCCGTGCCCCACCAGAACCAGCGCAGGGTTTGCCCCCCCCGGGATGCAGAGCGGCCTCGGAGCGGAGCGAGTCAGGCGTCACTCACTCCTTATTCACCCGGCTACGTGAGCTCCGGGCAGCGGCTGAATTCCCCGTGACCTTTGGACACTCATTTCAGCCACGGAAAGGGTGATGGGCAGCCGGAGGGAAGGGAAAACAGGCAAACGGCCCGGCGAGATGGCAACGGGTGCTGCTGCCCTGAGAGCCTCCGCCCCGGGCTGGTCCCCAGGCTGGGAGGTGCCACCACCCCGGAGCCTTCCGGCACCCGGCAATGTGACAGGGCTGGGCAGCGAAAAGCTCGGGGGACAGCTGTGTGCTGGTGGTCCTAAACCTGGTCCTGCTAGGAAAAGGCACTGCTCCCATGGGAACGGGCCCGAGGGGGGACTGAGCGCGGCTGGAGGGAGCTGCCAGCACGGCAGGGCCGGTGACAGCTCTCCCGAGGGCATCGTCTTAGAAAGCGGCCCTTGGGAGGCCCGGTGATTCAAGGGGAAAGCTCTGCAACACTCATTCTGGGAAGTTTCCATTTGAATTGCTGCAAAGAGCAGTTTTTCCATGATAAACAGATTGCTTCAGTTCCCCAGCAGCACTTGGGGGGGGTGTCACGGCCACCCCCCTTCTCTCCACGGGGCCCTGAGTCATCCTCCACCCCAAGGCTCGGCCAGGGGCTGGGATGGGATGGGCCATGAGAGGTGCTCCGAGCAGCCTCCCACACTACGGGGGAATTCAGCCCCGGAGCAACTGGCACCTCTTTGAGGTCAAACGCTTGTCGGAAATCAAGAATATGTGAAAACCCCTCCCCAGCTGCCTCCTGACCAGCGTGTGCAGAGCCAGGGCTGCTCTAGGGGAGATTGGGCTCTTTCATTGCTGAGTCAGGACCCCCAAACACTTGGTAGAGGCAATGCTGGTGAGAACCCTGCCTGCCATGTCCCCAATGCCACCAGGAGCTCTGGATCACGGGGGCTGCCCAGCCCCTCACATTTTCCTCCAGCCCTGGCTGATCTCAGGAGCCAACACCACTCATCTCCTCCCTGGGGTGACACCAACGCCAGGCCGGGTGCTTCGTGTCCCAGCCAGCTCCAAGGCAAACACCTAAACAGCAGAGATCAGTGAGAGAGAGGAATCCCACTCCCTGTGCCTCTCTAATCCTGTGGAATAATGCATCCCATGAAGTGCAGCCTGGATCCAGGCCAGCACTCACGGAAGGCAATGACAGACCTCCCACTGATTTCAATGGCAGCAGAGCGAGCTGGGGTTTAATCAGTGTGGTACCAGCAGCAACAGCTCGTCAGCCCCGGCATTTCTGAATACATTAGAACATGTTGCCTATGCCCATAGGTCACATTTCATCTCAAATCACACCCGTTTCACAATGCACGCGCTAATACCACGAGATAATCATCAGCCACTGCTTCCACTGGGGATGGAGCTGATCAATAGCTGCAGTCAAACCCCCTCCAGCAGCTCCCCAGGCCCTGCCACAGCGGGAGGAGGGCTCTGGGAAAGGCCCCCAGCATGGCCATAACCTTATTAATGATTCGGTGTCAAGAATAGAAATAAGAGTTAAATCTTCCCTAAGCTGCTCAGCTGCACACTGGTGGTGCACACATCCTCAGGCAGCAGCAGCAGCAGCACAAACACGAGCTCCGTGCACACCCCGTGATGTGGATAAGCAATATTTCAGCCCTAATAGTTTGCATATTCATCAGCCCTTTCAAAGCAGGATGGATCTCGGCCTTTTCTCTTGCTGCCACGGCACGGAGGCGACTGGAGAGCTGGGAATGCTGCTGGACTTCCAGGCTAGAGGAAGGATAAAGCTGTGCTGCAGACAGAAACTAATTATTGCTCCTGTGTGACCACTCTGGCAGCCACAGGCCGTGGCCATCGCTCCTTGGGCTGAGCTGGTGTTCAGACAACAACAACAACGTGGGCTCCCCATCCTGGCTGCTGGAATAAAGAGCAGAGGTCAGGGAGGAGGTCACATGGAGCACTGGGAACCAGCCAGGGCTGCAATGCCAGCCCAGCCCTTTCCCATCAGCATTGTCACCCCCCAGAGGGACACTCCGGGCTGGGATGACCGAGGGTCCAACCCACAGCAAACACCCACCCGCTCAGCCAGGCTGGCCTCTGTGGAGGTGGAAAGAGTTGGATGCCAGGAGCAGCCAGCCCAGGACAGAGCCCAGGCAGCTCCCACTGTCCCGAGGACAGCAACAAGCACGAGAGGAGCTGGGGATCTGCCTTTTATTTCCAGGCATTCCTGTTTCCGTCAGCTGTGCGGTGTTACCCAGCCTGCTCCGTTTGCAGTTTTTAACGAGGCACATGTGGTGAAAAACCCTTCCCAGGCAGATCTTTCCTGTCTGGCCATTTCCAAAGACACTGGGGGTGATGGCAATAACTGCCTCCCTGGGGTAGAAACACACCTGGGAGAAGGACAAATGTCCAAGAAAATAAATCATTCCCAAATAGGCAGAAATATTTTCTTCCATTTCTTACACCCCAGCAGGGTGGTGCTCGGGGTGAGCCATGCCCAGCGCTCCCAGCACAGAGGTGCCTTGCCCAGGGGCCACTAATGGTCACTGCAATTAGCAGCTGGCACCGAGAGGCACCGGGAGGGTTCTCAAGTGCCGTGAACCGCCCGCAGAAGGGCAGTGGGAAAGGTCTGGAACACGAGGGAGCAGCGGGAGCCGCATCTCCCGGCTCGGGCAGCGCGCCAGCGTTACAAAACACGGACACCCCGTGTCACATCGCGAGGGTCGGTGTCACCAGCCCCGCGGGCTACGGTTACACGGGCTGAGCCCGGCAGAGTCATTCTGCCTGGGGAGATCATCCCACCTCTGCTCCCTCCGCCCGGGCATTCCCAGCGCTCTCCTCCCATCCCGAGCATCACACCAAACGTCTGAGGGGGGAAAAAAAAAATAAAAGCCTTGCTCAAGACCTGCTGCTTTTTTTTTTTTTTCCACGCTGAACCAGAAACAGAAATTA
>VZTZ01028033.1:11998-36643 GCA_013400955.1 Drymodes brunneopygia | reverse complement strand
CCACGGCCGCCACCGCTCTCCCGTGGCTCCCAGCAGGGGACAGCGGCGCCGGGGGGCGGCAGTGCCGCTCTCTGCCCACCAGGCGGCAGCAGCGCCGCCGAGCTCGGCCCAGGCCGCGCCTCAGGGCAGGCAGGGAGCGGAGGCGGGAGCGGCCGGGGAGCCCTTGGCGAGTTCCGTCAGCCCCGGCAGCTGTTCGTGTGATTTCAGGCACTTTATCGTTTCATTCGATGCCCGAAAAAGGCCGGAAATAAATCCCCACAGAGCGATGTCTATGGGGCAGGTATTTGTTTATTGCAGCGCTGGTGGTGAGGGGGATATCTCCACCTGACTCACCCACCCTTGACAGGTGGTGGTGTTTATTTATACACTAAAGTATTGCTTAATATTGCAATGTCATTATAACATCATCATATACACGTTGGAACTAATTTACATAATGCTATCTCATGGTTATAAACAGTCCTTTCCTACTGGGCTTGCGCTTCCCCCATTTAGGTGGTCTTGGGGGTCTTTAGTGAAGGCTCGAGGTCTCCCTTGCATCCGAACTTTTCGACTTTGCCTTCAGAGCATGCACAGTTATGGTGGTCCTTGGTCTTTCTGGATATAACCAGTCTAAATTCATCACTTTGTGGCTAATAGACTTTACATGTGCCAATTTCTTGTTAGTTTTGAGACTATTCAGCTGGCGAGTTTCTGTTTATTTAAGCATTAAGCGACTAGTTGACCATATACTAGCTATTAGAGTGTAGAGAAAGTTATGATTCAGGTTATATAGGTATAGGAAGTTATGATTCAGGTTAAATTGGTATCTTATAACCCAAGCTACATAAGCGTCTTGTAACTTCTCACCCCTCCCCAACCTGGAATTCAAGACCCCTTTTCTCGTGGCATTTCCCAGCCTTGCAAGGCACTTTTCCTGCCTCTGGGGGGTGGCATCTGCATCCCACTGGAAAGGGAAAAGGTGGAGAGGGGAGCAAGTTGGATGGCAGTTGCTGACACATGTCCCTGGATTATTGCAGGTCCTCCCGGTGTGTCTGTGCTGCTGGAAGTACAAAGGAGATCAGCCTTGGGGTACCTGTTTGTTCCCTTGGGGCTTGGAACGGTTGCTGGGCATGAAACTGCAAGGCTGTTCTCCTTGCTGGAGGGAGCAGCAGTGGAAGCTGTTTGCTGTCTGCTTCTTCACCTCGGTCCCCTGGGGCTCCAGGTAATCCCCACCTCAACCTTCGCTTTTCCAGGGGTCTCTAATTTAAATTAAAATTTAAATTTAAATGCCATTTTGAGTGTGACATTTGCTCACCGGGCGGCTGCAGTACGTGGTACTTACCCCCGGGTGGCAGCAGCAATTTCAGTCCCGGCCGAGATCTCAGACTGTCACAGAGACAGAAAAATCTGAATATTCAGTCAGGGCTATTTCCATTGCCTTCATATTTTCTTCCATTTTCAAGCCGTTTATTGTTTAATTTATACAAAATTTGTATTTGCATTTTTAAACCCTATATATCTATATTTAGAATTCCTTATACTCCAAGATCCTGTATATAATACAGTAGATACAGGGTTGTATTTCTAAATCAATTTTAACAAAAATTACTCTCTTTATATGTATAAAAAGAAAAGAAACGCTACAGGTTTTTGTATTTTTTGCACAAACACACCTCCTAAACTTCCAAGCATTTTTGGGCTGTAGCTTCCCTTTTTGGAAGGATCCCACCAAACTCCTCTTACAACCTTACTCACCTTTTCCACTGCATCCCCACTGTTCCAGTGACATTGGGCTGCCCCACCTGACACCATCTCTGCATCACCTCCTACCCAGGGCTCCCTCACAGCCCCTTCCCCAGTGCAGAGGGAGGGCAAAGGCTGCCACAGTGAGGGTTTTTTCCACCACACACATAACAAGTTCCTTTCATCAGGTCTGCTGGCACCTGGGGGCCCTGACACTGGCCATGCCCCCAAAAGGACACCTGGTGCTGGCTCTGGAGCAGCACCTGTCAGACTGGAGGGTAACTGACTCTTGGTCAGCTCCTCCAGCTGCTGGACAGAGGTGGAGTCCACCAAAAATGAACCTCAGGGTCCATGATGAGAGAGGAGGAAGAGGGAGGGGTTTTTATTATTTTCTTGACAATGAGTGGTTTTCCCAAGGAAGATGATTTGGGCTGTGAGGTGTCTGCACTTCCCACACCTGGAAAGAGCTGGATCATCCCCAATTTATCCATGGTATGGGAAGGAATCCTGGGAGCAAGGCCAGGTGGGCACTGCCCTTCACACCTGGAGCCACAACAATCCCAAAGGGCTCAGAACAGCCCCAGGACTGAGCTGGGGATGCCAAGGTTAAAGCACCCTACTTCAAACCCAAGGAGAAATCACCTCTCCACTCCTTATTTTCATGTATTTTTCCAATACATGAAATCCAAGGAGCTGACAAGCACGAGGAAGGGAGCAGGAGACAAGAGTGATGCTCAACAGGATCTCACATTTATTATTGAGAAGTGATTAATGGTGAAAAGAAAGGCAACGCCCATTCCTCACTGGCTTAACAAGAAACTGAAACATAGTCACTACACATTTTACAGTATTTCTTCCTTGGTTGGTTTGTTTTGGGCTTTTTATTGTCCAAAATTAATTTTCCTGTAAACAAGAAAAGTTTTTATCACTGTTCTCAGCTTTCAAAAAAATCAAATTCATCCAGACCTAATCTTTAAATCCATACAATGCACAAGAACAGAATATTTCTTAGGACTCCTAGTACTTGACTTTTGAGTAACAAAGGGTCAGAGAACAATGAACCACTTTTAAGACATAACCTCATGGACAATTATCTGTTCAATTCTTCTTAGGCCAAAACCCCACCTTCTTCATAGAACTCCTCTTCCAGTCCGGGGAAAGAAAGAAAAATAAAGTTATTCCACTTTGCATGGTGGATGGTACAATTCAGTGTTCCAAGTGCAAATGTCAAAACCAGGGAAGCAGGCGCAACAGGGTGGAAGGAGGGGGAATGGTGGGATTTAAAAATTAGAGAAAAAAAAGGCAAATGCCACTTATGGACTTGAAAATCCAAAAACCATAGTAAAAAGACAAAAAACAAAGCATATGCTCTGAAATCACAACCAAAGCCAAAAGAAAGGGGACAGGTTTTACCTCTACTCTACCTAGAAGGAATTTTTTTTGTTGTTATTTTTGTTTTTTTAGTCCTATGTCTTGCGATATTCCAATGCTTTTTTTTTTTAAACTGGAAGTTTGTAAAAGTCTTTCCGAAGTCAAAGGAATTAAGAAAAAAAAAGTCCTAATTCTCTCTTGAATACTCTTGCTCCTTTCTCTCTCTGAAAGACAGCTGGGATGCAATCTCTGCTGCAGTCTGTGGTGGAGGAATGGCCTTTTACTTGACACGGCCTTGGCGTTCCTGCAAAAGAAATAACAGAGATCATGTTAGCTGAGAGCAGTTTCACACTGTTACACAGCAGCATCCCAAGACATGGCTCTGCCACAGAACCTGACCCACAGCCAGCAGAGCCAGGGAAAGAGCACTGGTCCTGTCAAGAGGTGCTGCTACTGCATCCAGTCATTGCAGAGATGAGACATTGCTCAGGTCAAACAGCTCCTCATACTCCCTTTTTTCTCATCTCAGGTGATTCACTACCTACAATATTCCAATGCGCTCTGGGGATTCCAACATCAGAAGGATGTGGAGCTGCTGGAGCAAGTCCAAAGGAGGCCATGGAAATGCTCTGAGGGCTGGAGCCCCTCTGCTCTGGAGATGGGCTGGGAGACCTGGGGGTGTTCATCCTTGAAGACCTCTAAGGCCCTTTCCAATGCCTAAAGAGAGCTGGAAAGGGACTTTGGACAAAGGTCTGGAGAGACAGAAAAAGGAGAAATGGCTTCTCAGTGCCAGAGGGCAGGGTTAGGTGGGATCTTAGGAGGAAATTCTTCCCTGTGAGGGTAGGGAGGCTCTGGCACAGGTTGCCCAGAGAAGCTGTGGCTGCCCCATCCTTGTGAGTGTCTAAGGCCAGGCTGGACAGGGCTTGGAGCAACCTGGGATTGTGGAAGATGTGTCTGCACTGGACTGAGATGGTCTTTAAGGTCCCTTCCAACCCAAACCATTCCATGATTCTATGAAAAAACTCCACCTGAACTCCCATGTAGGCATCAAAGCAGGCTGGAGCTCAAACCCAGGGAGCACTTAGATCAGCCTTGCTCTGCAGGGACTGAAACAGTCCCAGACCCCAGCAGAAAACCTCCCTGGTACCCCTGACACTACCTGGATGGCATCTCACTCAAAAAACAGGAACTTCACAGGGATTTCCCACTGACTGCTGCTATCACCTCTGGGTATTCCTCCAGCACTGCAGAAACACCCTGTCCAAACACCTGCACCAGAACAAAGAGGCAGCACAGCACCAAATACCCCCAGACACCAAAGGCTGCCACCCCCTCTGCTGTTTTCAGCACCCTGTGCCCATCTCTTCTGGGTTCTGCTTGGGTTTAATGGAGAAGCTCTCACAGAAGCAGGTCCAGGCTTCCCCAAAGAGTTATGAGATGTTCTAAGTGTCATTCCCAGATCATAAGAAACCACCTCAGAAATAAAACCTGCCAGCAGCCAGAGGGCCCCGAGCTGATGCTCCTCCCTGGCTCTGCCTCTTCTTTGAGGACAGGCAGGTCCCTGTGGTCTGGGCATGCCATGCACTGCAGAGCAAGGCCATCACCACCCAGTCAGTCTGAGAGGTGCCAAGTCCATCCCACTTCCACAGCAAAGCCATCCCTGCAGCAGCTACTCACAGCTACAGCAGGTTTTCCCTCTTCACTCAGAGAGGAGATGCTGCCAGGGATCTGAACCTGGTGCTTTGGTTCAGCTCAGGATGCTTCCCTGTGTTGTCAGCTGCTCTGCTTGGAGTTGTATCCCCTGAAATAAGGGCAGCAACAGAGTTCCCTGCCTGCTTCCCACAGTCTGATGCTGACCTGGTGATGGGAGGCACCTTCCCATCTCAGCAGCTCACACAACCCCTGCCACAAGCACCCAGGCTGCTACAGGAAACCCCATCCTTTGCCACTGCTAAATCCAGGGAGAGCCCATCCCCAAACAGCTCCAATCCTGGGACAACAGCCTGTGCAGCCATTTATCCTTAAAAACCTTCCCAAGAAGGGAGGCCTGGCTGCCAGCTCAGGTCAGCACTGCTGGCTTTGGCCTCAGCCACACACCCAAGGAGGCTTCACCCCCAATTCCTCTGTAGGATGCAAAGTGAGGCCAGCATGATTTCCTGCTGTCCTCTGCAGACAGGGATCAGATTAAGGCACACATTCTCATCAAGAGCAGCTGCCCAGCATAAGTTAATTACCCTCTTTTCCTGTAACTCTGCCCAAGTCTGTTGCAGGTGCTTTCATTGCCAAAAAAGCCACTGCACCACAGCAAAATCCAACTGCCAGGGTGGGAAGCAGAGCCAGGCCTGAACACGGAGCACAACAAGCACTGCAGGGAGAGCCACAAATCCAAAGGAAGGGGCCAAGCCCTGTTCCTGGCTCAGCAGCCAGCACGTTATGTTACACAGGGACAGATGGCAATGTGACACATCCCTTTGGGAAGCAGCTGCAACTGCCTGAGCTAATGCCATCACTTCCCAAATGCAGACATGGGATAAGCCAGCTGCCACGTTCATTCACCCCCTGTGCATCTCCAGGGCTGGGACAGTGGCCAGGGGTCCTGCTGCACATTTCACCCTGTTAGCTGAGCAGGTGGACCCCAGCCCATCACCTCTTCCCACTGAGGAGGTGATGCTGCTCCCAAGGCCTGCGTGCAGCTAACAGGGAGCCAACCCCAGGGAAAATCCCCCCTTAAATACCAGTGTGTCAGAATAGAGGCTAGAGTAGATGTCCCCATGTCTCTAAGCTATAGAGGGGACCAAAAGTGAACATCTTTACTTGAGACCTGCTGTAAACTGGGACCCCAAAAGGTCCCCACTGTCCTTCAGTCAAGGGGCTACCTCAAGGAGCAAGCCAGAGGGGAATAGAGGAAAGGTGGCTGGATATGGAAGTAGATGGATCCCTGATCCAAAACCACAAAATCCAACTGGTTTGGGCTGGAAGAGAGTGAAAGCTCATCTTGCCATGGGCAGGCACACCTTCCACTACACCAGGTTCTTCCAAGCCCTGTCCAACCTGGCCTTGGACTCTTCCAGGGATAGGGCAGTCAGTTTCTCTGGGCACCCTGTGCCAGAGCCTCACCATCCTCACATTCCTTCCCAGGATCCCATCTAACTGCCCTCTGGCAGTGGGAAGCCATTCCTCCTTGTCCTGTCCCTCTATCCCTTGTCCAAAGTCCCTCTCCAGCTCTCTTGGAGCCCCTTCAGGCATTAGAAGGGCCTCTGAGGTCCCCCTGGAGCCTTCTCTTCTCCAGGTGAGCACCTCCAGCTCTCCCAGCCTGGCTCAAGCCCCTCAGAGCATCTCTGTGGCCTCCTCTGGACTTGCTCCAGCAGCTCCACATCCTTCTGATGCTGGACCCCCCAGAGCTGCATGCAGCTCTGCATGTAACATCTCATCTGAGGGAAGGGATCCAAGACATCTTGGTCCTTGGGGTGTTACAGTGAGCATTCAACCACCAGCCAGATCTACCATAACACACAGCATGGCTCAATCACGTTGCAAACATTTGTCCCTGGCTCAACCTCCTCTGAATCCCCAGTCTGTGGAACAGTGTAAGCCACAGCCCTGAAGGCAGAGCAGCATCTGTGCACACACACTGGGCTTTGCTGTGGGATACAATCCCTGGAGAGCAAAGGGATTCCATCAGGAAGTGTTTTGTCCCTTTGGCTACACTTTCATTAAACTTGGGCTGCATCTTATTGATCCACATGGGAAGAGCACAAAAGACACCTGCTCAGACTCATCCCCATCCATCAAACCCCTCAGGGCAAGAGCAGCATGGCATGGGAATGGCTGATATCTGCCATGGCTCAAATCCTGTGCTGACACCAAGCTCACACAGGGGGAGTATGCAAACAGGAGCCCTCTCCAATCATACCACTCAAAGCAACTGAGCAATGAGAGATCACCTTCTATATTCACACTGCAGGGGAGCCAACCTGAAAAGGCTCAAGAGTTTGTACCTGACAAGATGACAATGAGAGACAGCACTGTCCATTTGTTCAGAGGCTCTTACCTCGACTGACAACCAAGGTTCAGCATCAACACTCCTGGCAAAGGTAAGGATTTTATTGCCACATCACAGATATGGAAATAGCAGACTAAGCCAAAGGAGGAGCTGGAGAAGAAGCCAGGGCACAGCTCCCAGCTGTGTAGCACACAAACCCTTGTTTGTTGGGACCTCCTTGAGCTGGAGCACAGCCCAAAGCCCTTGGGCAGGCCAGGCCAGGCACAGTCTCAGTTCAGCCTGAGAAGGTCCTCCAAGCAAAAGGCATCACTCACCCAGTGCCTGCCCACAGAGGAAACAGCAGGAGATTGCTTCATTGGAGCATTAGAATTCCCAGTATCATTCCCCAAAAGGCTGAGACACCCAAACAGAAAATCCTGAATTGGACCCACAAGGATCATCAAGTCCAGCTCCTGGTCCTGCACAGGACACCCCAACAATCCCACCCTGTGCCAGAGAGCATTGTCCAAATGCTTCTGGAGCTCTGGCAGCCTTGGGGCCCTGGGGAGCCTGTAATCAAACCCTGGCCTCAGTATACACACACACCCCCCTCACTGAACAAGCACCTCAACATCCCCACTCAGCCTGTGATGCTGCACTTTGCAATCCCAGCCAAGCCACCCAGAGGCATTTCCATGTGCCTGTGTCTCCAAGGCAGACAGCTTAGATCCCTGCCTCAGAAATCAGGAGTTACTGCAGCCCATGGCCCTCCCAGCATGATCTGCTCAAGGAACAGACACAGCACAAATGATGGATGATGCATCATTTGTATATTATGTTCCACAAGCAGTCTCGAGTCCCAGTAATTGCAAACCAAACATGACTTTTCCTGTTGTCAGCATTAAAAAGCCATCACAGTTACAACAAAAGCTACATCCTAGTCTAGAAAAGGGGATAAAAATCAGGAAGTGATCTGGTTATAGGCTGACCCCTTCATCCTACCTTCCATTCACTTAATGGGACTCAGCACCAAGGAAGACAGGAGATAATGCAAATAAAAGTGATTCTTTGTCAGAGCAGGACAGGCCTTTTCTTCTACAGATCAAAATCTAACAGAGTAAACCCAAATATCCACAGAACCCTGAACAGGGCAAACTCACATCACTGAACAAGCAGAAGCCAAGAAGAGACACATGGCCTTGGACACCTAATTTCCATGTCAGAGTAAGGAGCCTGGGAAAAGAAGGGCATGAAGACAGACAAGGCTTTTCCTCTCTAGGGGGGTCTGAGCTATCAGATATCCTCAGGCACACTGCTGCTCCCCACAATCCTTCCAGGCACCTTTTAAAACTGATGCAATCAATGGCAAAGAACAAACCTCTTCTTGCTTCAACATCCCACTTAATTGCCTAAATAAAGCAACCCAATTCCCATCAACATTTATAATTACTCCCACATAAGGACTCTTGTCCCACAGGGCAGGAAACAGAATGGTGAAAAGCTGAGAACACAGATGAATATTCAGAGCAAAGGAGACAGAGCAAGCTGGGAGGATTCCCAGTGGCATTCCATGGGAGGGCAACTGGGCTCACAACAGGGACTGGAACTGGACTGGTTGACTTTGGAGCACAAGCAAAATAACACAACTCCTTTCCAGTCATTAGGAAGAAACAAAATTCTCCCTGGTCTTCAAAAACCAGGAAGCTTTTTTATTCTTCCCCATCACTACAAGGGAAATGCATTTCATTACTTTGGTTACCTTAAGCCATCGCTCAGGCAAGAAGTCTTACCACGAGTGCCACAAAACTCTTTAGAAAAGGAAGGAACTCCATTTTAATGTTTCAGAATCATCACTGCTGTAGAGTTAAAGCCTTGGCAGTGTCCTCTGTCACACCATACAGGTATTAATGCCAAGGACTGAAAACCCATGGAGCTTCAGTGGAATTTGTGGCTCCATATATTCATAAAACATCTAGAAAGAGGAGTGAATAATAGTGACCAAGTTTAGTGATGATATTAAGCGACTCAGGGTAATAAAAACAGCAGGTGACTAAGTGGACAACTTTGTGAGAAAAAGCTGCTGAACTTTACAGGACACTTGGTCTACATGGTTGGGAAAATTAAATTATGTGTGTGCAGAAAATCCCTACCCTAAATCCAAGATTCTGGGCTCCAAACTGACCATTAACCATCAGAAACACTATCTGTAACTCCTGGAAATTGCCTACCCTGAAGAAAAGCAAATATCACCCTGAACAAAACATACCACAGTACTGTTATACAATCCCAGACAAGATCTATCCTGAGCCAAGTGTAGCTCTGCTCCTCTCCACCTCTACAGGCATGGAGCAGAACTGGAAAATGGTCAAAGCAAAACAGGGATGAGCAAGTGACAGAAGCATTTCCATCTGCAGAGCCACTGTGCTCTAACTCTCTGGCCTGGAAGACAGAGAACTGGAAAAGCAGAGTAGGCACAGAGAAGACAGTGAAATAATTGCTCACCACCTTTTCTCACACAAGAACAAGGGGGAATCACAGGGCAGACTCAAAGCAAACCAAAAGAACACATTTCCCCACACAACACATAATTAAGCTGAAGAACTGGAGATCCTCAAGGAGTGCATTGAGATCTTGGACAGAAAAATCATGAACTGATAAAGGCAAAGATACATCCTAGGGGTTACATAAATTCCAAAGCCACATATTGTTTAAGGGAAGGAAAACCTTCAGAGATGGATGTGTGCCAGTACTGTCCTCACAGGTGTTTGCTCTCAGCTGTGTTACTGCCAGCTGCACACAGGAATTTTAACTGGAAACACAGAACAGGGGTGCCCAGGCAATGTCCCTCTCTGTGCCCAACAGATGTGCAGCTCCTGCAGCCACGTGAGATGCACTTTGATCTGAGCCACTGCAGCTGTCCTGGTATTTGAGGCTTAAACACCACCTCTATCCCAAGTAAGACAGAAGAGACACTTCATACTACAAGAAAAACACACCACAATATTCTGTATCATGAGAGGACAAGAGGAGATCTATTTGCCTGCTTATGCCAGCATGAAGAGCTGAATTCATGAGCTCAAGTCATGAGCTCAAGTAAAAGAGCCAACGCTCCCTATAGCATGTCCCATCATTTTACAGCCACTTGAAAGGGAACACAAAGCCACATTCACTGGAACAGAGTTTTGTATTTAGTTTTTTTTTTTTCTCCTCTAAGTTTATCAAGAATGTGGTTCTGGAATCAGCTGAACTCCAAATCAGGCTGCAACAGCCAAAAGGCTGATGATCAAGGATTTCCTTATTTTTGAGATGATGATGAGAAATTCTCTGAAGGTATTTTACAGATGGTACCAGAAATAACAGAGCTGAGATGGAGAGAGCAGAGCCTTCTCCCACTGTGCACAGATACAGAGAAGGAAACTCCTTTTCCCCCAAGATTGGAAACAGAAGACAAGAGTTTTAGGTAGATTTTATCTAAAGTCTTCTAAACTGCTATTACATTACAATAGCTCTGCAGTTAACCACACACAAAAGCAGCTCAGCATTGTGCTTTTAAGAAAAAAAAACTCCAATTATAAAGAACCAGAAATTTCCAAGTTCTTGCACAAACTCCAAACGGCTCATCATTAACTGCTCAAACACACTGTTACATGACCTATATGTCAATTAAAAAGGCTCATACTGGGCACCAGTCACTGGAAGGAGCTACAACCAACTCTCTATCCCAGGCATCAGTTTGGATAATGAGCATCCTTGTTTGACAGGGACTTCCCTAGGAACTGCTGTGGCAGAGCAGGGTGCTGGCACTGCTCTGGCTGCCAAGCCTCCAGTGGTTTGCACCACTAAGGAATGAGTTATTAACTCACCAAGCCATAAGACAGCACAATGACTGCCAGGTACAAACCAGAACACGCAGGAAAATGAGAGGACTAATTGTGGTGAGAATGGCCACATGGCACAAAACAAAGAGCTTCATGAACCTGAGGCAGAAAAGAAGAAAGCAGCTTCTTTCAGGCAAAAAGCTGGTGCAGAAGTACAGTTTCAGTAAGAACAAGAAAGGAACATTGTGCATGGAGGTGTTCTTGATGAACTGCCCATGGATCAATGCGCTTCAATCGTTTCCTTGAGATCCTAATCAGCTTTCAGCAATGTCTTGTGACCCACTGCACTTCGGCACTAGGGAAAAATCCAGGAACTGAACCAAACCGTGCCCTGAGTGGGGGTTTCACTGAATGAAACAGCTGGCAAAGAGTTTTGCTTGGAAGGTAAGTACTTTTTCTGGGGAAGCAGCTGTTGATAAAATAACCTGAAACATGTACCTGTGTCTGTAGCTCAACCTCAGTGCCAGCACATTATCCAGGTATCTTGGAGGAAAAGATAAGAAGAAAAAAACCAAAGCAAACCCCACTGCTGACACCTTACCACACTCCCTGCTGCATTCCAAGCCCTCCCGGTGTTTCTAGGGAATTTTCCAGCCACATGCATACAATCTGTCACAGAATCACAGACTGGGTTGGGTTGGAAGGGACCCAAAAGCCCACCACATTCCATCCCCTGCCATGGACAGGGACACCTTCCACCAGACCAGGTGGCTCCAAGCCCCATCCAGCCTGGACTTGGACACTTCCAGTGATCCAGAGGCAGCCACAGCTGCTCTGGGCAATCCCTGCCAGGACCTCAACACCTGTACAGAAATTAATTTCTCCCTAATATCTAATCTAAATCTACCCTCCTTCAGTTTAAGGTCATTCCCCCATTTTAACTCATCTGCTGAAGGGAAAAAATGAGGGGTTTTTTTAAATTTTAAGACATTCATTTGAAGTCATTAATATGTTCATAATCCATTCAATTAACATATTTATAAGAACACTTAGTTCAGGGTATTCTGCAGCTCAGAGCTGAAATCATCCAGCTGAGATAACATGGAGTGGGGGGACATGAAGCTTTGTCCACACTGAGAGAACAAGAAGTAGGTTGGGAACAGGTTCACAAGAACAGAGCATGGAATAAACTCCTCGTGCTCTAGGAAGTGGGAAATCCCATTGCAGATGGCCTGCACTCTCTGTCTGGCCCAACACCAATCCCTGCCCTTGAATCCTAGAATGGCCTGAGCTGGAAAGGAAATCTTATAAATCTTATAAATCTTCTAGTTCCAACCCTCTGCCATAGACAGGGATAAAACAACTGAAAAAATTTAAACAGTGCATCTCAACAGGCCCTTAAACCAACGTCAACAAGTCAACTTCAAGTATTATTTTATAATATTAACAAACACTACATTAAGATATTAAAGACTTCTAACACAATACTAATAGAGAGAGACAGGACTACAAGGCAAGTGCAAGTGGTTTGCTCTTCCACTGCTCTGATTCCACTTCAGTTGCAGTGAAAAGGCTCCCAGCTGCTGCTGTTTTAAGGATGAAGAAACACAGCTTCCCTGTCTCACAGCAGAAAAATGGATTACAGCAGAGAGATACAAGTTTTCCCTCCAGTTTAGACACAGCTAGAACACAAGTAAAAATCTGTGTGTGTTTTTAAGGGCTGGCTTAAAAATATCGTAAGGACAAAGTATTCCTTACAAACAGCCAGTGCCAAGCCACTGGAATAAGCAGGATGGTTTGTTTCCTCCATTCCTGAGCAAATATATGAGCATGGACACAAACCTACAGGATTTAAACAGCCTGGAAATAAATTGAAACCATGTGCATTGCTGAACAGCAGAGCAGAAATTCTGTCCCGGTGCATCAATCAATTAATTTCACTATGGCCAGGATTTGGAGCAGAAAACAGCAAATAGCCCTGGGATCACTGAATGAAAGGAACTGTGTGAGTGGAAGGAGAGTTCCTTTGCTGCCACAGAGCACAATTGGCTTTGCTTGGATATAGAATATCCAGGAATTGAATCTTCTAGTCAGAAGCATTGTCCTGTGGAATATGGTAAAACCAAAGCAAAGGCAGCATTCTCCAGGACAACTCTAACAGCAGGAGGAAAGAGTGCTGGTCCCACCACATAGGGAATATTCTTTCTCCTCCCCTCTGAGATTCCAAATTGGGAAGAAAAAAAGAGCTTTGTAAAATCCATCAGAAAGCATTCATGTATTCCAGTGACTGTGAAATAGCCTGCCCATTTCAAACAGGCTCATACAACACCCCTCAGTTTTCCCTTAAATCACGTGTTCCAAGGACAGTGACACTTGCCACTATTAATACTCCTTTAACCAGCAGACAGCATCAGCTGAGGCACAAAGCAGCACAACTGCAGAAATAACAGATCCAACCCAGCCAATCCCACCTTTGTGCTTTGAGGCCAATCCTCAGCATGACCAATTCCATCAGAGCCCTCCCCATCCTGCACAGCTCAGCCTGACTCAACACTCCAAGTCCCAGCACAAAGTGTCTCTTCTCAGTTGCAAACCTGACCACTAAGCACTCTAAACAGGGCTGGTTTTCATGAGATAGCCTTCCTAAAATCCCTAGAACCTGTGAGTAGCCAAATATCTCAAGCCTGGGCAGGCAGAAAGAACCAAAATAAACTTTCCTTAGAGCATCCACTGATTGTGTTTCCCCAAAACACAAAAGCTGTCAACCTTTCACACCAAGCAGCTCATTGTGGGAGATCTTTACACCGAGGTCACTGCAGCATTCCTGGAAATCCAAGTGACCATGGGGCAGGGATTTGTCTTGTTGTTTTGGTTGTTTAAAGCAAAGACAAAATAATTCTTACATGGAAGAAGTCAGTGACAAGCTCTACCATAAAAGCAGCTGTTCTGGCTTTCAAGACTGCTCCAGGCAGGATTGCACTGCCAGTCAGCTCCACCATTTTGGGTCAGGAGAATATTCAAACCTTCTAAAAAACTGGATTAACAGAGCAAAGCAAGACACACAAAAGGAATGGGGATTAGCTTTAGAGGAACAGGATGGGCACAAGCAACAGGAAAGGAATAGAAAGAGGATTATTTCAGTGTTTTCAACACTGAACTAACTACCCACCCTTCTCCCTTCACTGGACAATGGAAACAGCATAAACACTATACATTTTTCATGTAATTTCTTGGACCTGCTTTAGGGGATTCTGAAGAAATGACTAACAGTGAGAAGTATAAAAGAATATTCAAGACTTCCCAGACTTGCACAAGAGATCATCCATCTGCTCAGGCAGCCAACTGCAAACAAGACAAAGATTTGGGCAAGTTGAAGCCGAGTGAAACAATTTCAGCTTGGGAGAAGTTCAAAACAAGCCAAACCTTGAGACATTTAAGCTTCAAGGAACACAACTGCAGAGCACCAAGATCTCACACTGTGGGAGAGAGAAAAGAGCTGGAAGCAATGGGATTTCCCCAGCACAAAGCAGCACAAAAAGCAGGCAGGGAGCTGCTGCCAGAGCAGCATTTTAACTTTCCAGTGCTTCAACTCTGGCTCCTCATGTATTTTTTTAATTCAGGTGATTACTTGAGATGCTTCAAGCAGATAGAGCATGGTTTGAGCTCTTTGGCTCCTCTAGTCCCATGGTAGGCATCACTCCAAGAAAAAAAAAAAACCCTCCTTCAGCAAAAATAACTGGTCCTCAATGAAAACATGAAAGAGAAGTTACAGAAACTCCAACCACGTTCCAGGCTGCGTCAGTAAGTGACCGAGGAGGTCACACTGTTGCTGTAAGAAGGACCAAGGCCCTGAGAGTCACTTCCTCCCTGCCGGATATTACAGGAGCCCAGAGCATGAAACACAGGGTGAGTAAATAGCAAAGAGCAAACACTGACTATGTCTACAAAACTCCCTTCTCCTCTGTGAATTCCAAAGATCTATGACTAAGTTCCTTTGCAAAGAAAGAGTGATTTCCAATCAACTGCTGCTGCATCCACTAGAGCATGGTTCAGAAAGGCACCCATGGTTCAGCACTGGCACTCAGATTATTGCTGCTGCTTTCAGCTCTCCACGCCAGCACGTCTCAAGAAAGAAGCAAGAGGAGGAGACTTCAAAATGCAACAGGGAAGATGAATAAAGATGGGTTAAGAAAACTGCTTTAAGAAAATTGCTAAGCCTCATTTCTAGTATATTCTTGATTCTCAGACTTTACACAGCAAACACAGCAGCTTTCCAGAAGAAGAGCTCATCATTCTGTCTGCTTTTCCCAAAGCCTTGTCCTCTCTTTTCCTCCTCCTTCTGCTTACCCATACTTAGTATTAACTCTTTTCATCCATCCATCCATCCCTAACCTGTCCTTCAGAAGCATTTTTCCTCTTCCCCTGCATTCTCCCACTGTGCCAAGGTCAGACTGTCTAACAATGCCAACTGTTCTCCCTGATGTCAGGTCTGAAGGGTATCACAGAATCCCATAATGATTTCAGTTGGAAAGCACCTTACAGATGATCCTGTCCCACGTCCTGCCATGGGCAGGGACACCTTCCACTGTCCCAGGTTGTTCCAAGCCCCATCCAACCTGGCCTTGGACACTTCCAGGGATCCAGGGGCAGCCACAGCTTCTCTGGGCAACCTGTGCCAGGACCTCACCTCCCTCACAGGGAAGATAAAGGCTGGGTAAAAGTGAAACAATTCTAGGATGTGAAATCACACAAAACAATCAGGTCCTCACAAAATATCAGTTTACACCTTCACATCTTGTTATTTATTATTCCTCCCTTATAGACCTCCTCCAAGCACTGCAAGTGATGATTATCAGTTGCAAAACATGATCACCTTTGTGCTTAAGTGTTATTATTTATATGATGCTCCATGTAAAATACATATAAAAAACTGCATTCACTGTCACAGTGAGCAGCTGCAGCTCCTGATTCTGTTCTTCAAGTCTTGGGTAAAAAATTCCCCATTGCTCAAACTAAAGAGATCATCAGGAAACTTGGCAAACTCCCAGCCAGCTGTGCTAATGCTAATTTTTGTAATTATCATTTTGATCAAACACAAGCCAGACCCACACTGAGGGGAAGGGCAGCCCCAGGTGACTTTACTACAACTGAACTCAAGTAAGATTCAAAGCCCACTAGTTCTTGAATTTGGGGCAGGATTTTCAATTAATGCATCATTAAGGAGTAGATGATGACAGGAGGATTTGAGAGCAGCTGCAAGGCAAGTTGTGAGCTCAGCTCATGTGCCACACTGCTGGCAGTGCCATGCAGGTGACAGCCCAGCATGGTCCCAAACAGATCAGTGAGGAACACAATGACCACGTCCACCAGAGACAGGACAAGCAGACTCACAGACTTCAATCACAGTGAGGGAGATTTAGGCTGGGCATTAGACAAAGCCTCCTTACAGGAAGGATAATTAAGCAGAGGGATAGATTGCCTGGGGAGGGACAGGAACTGCTGTTCCTGGAGGTTTTACAAGTGGAGGGAGACATCTGTTCTGCTGACCCCACTGTGGCCAGGGGCTGGATTAGCGGCTATTCTAAGACCCAGCTCTGATTTCTAACAACTTCCCAAACACCCTGCTGGTCTCCAACTTCAAACTGCTCCGATCCAGGAGCTCATATTGGCACAGAAATACATTTCATTTACATCAAAGCACTCAGTAAAAGCTGAGATTGAGTGTAACCAACACACAGTCAATGGCAGGCAGGGCCTGGGCAAGGCTCCTCACCCTGCTCTGCCAAGTCCTGGCACCCATTTCATAGAGTCATGGAATGGTTTGGATTGGAAGGGATGTTAAAGATCATCTGATTCCAACTCCCTGCCATGGGCGGGACATCTTACACTCGACCAGGCAGCTCCAAGCCCCATCCAACCTGGCCTTGGACATTTCCAAGGATCCAGGGGCAACCACAGCTTCTCTGAGCACCCTGTGCCAGGGCCTCACCACCCTCAGAGGGAACAATTTTCTCCTAGTATCCAACTGAAACCTATTCTCTCAATTTAAAGCCATTCCCCCTCGTCCTGTCTCTCCAGGCCCTCGTAAATAGTCTCTCTCCATCTTTCCTGTGGGCTCCTGTCAGGTACTGGAAGGCCACAATCAGATCACCACAAAGCCTTCCCTTCTCCTGGCTGAACAATCCCAATTCTCTCATCCTTTCCTCACAGGAGAGGTGCTCCATCCCTCTAATCACCTTGGTGTCTTTCTCTGGACATACTGCCCCCCTAAGAGGGGCTACTATTTGGGTGTGGGTTCCAGGTGCAAGCAGGCAGATAGCCAAAAGGCAGGCTAACACCCACAAGTCCACTCCTTCACACCCTAGAATTTGTACAGTGCAAGGCAGCCCCTACCACCTCTTGCCCTGCAGAACTCAGACAAGACACACGAACACGTTACCTTTTTAACATTCTCCTCCTCCTCTTGGCGTTTCTCATAGTGTGAGAAGTCATCAAAGATGGAGGTGGTGTGCTTGTAGGTGGCAATGATTTTCAACACCTGCTTAGCCTTTTCCAGAGGCACCTCCTGAGTGTCCCTGGAGTTGGTCACTGGTTTATTCTCGTTGTTCTCTAGGCGGATGTGTCGCAGCTGGCTGTTGGGAACGTCCTTCACAAAAATCCACCTGACATCAAAACGTCCCTTCCATTTGTCCTGGGACCACACACCTGCACAGGTGTTATAGTCCACAGCAGATTTCATTTCTGCTACACCACAGAAGTGACCACTACCGTTGACACTGAACAGTAAGTATACAGGGCCCTTCCCATTCATGGAGCGATAGGCCGCATCCAGTCTCTTGTTGCCGTGCTCCGTACTGCACCAGATGTTGTATTTAATGGAACGGTGGATATCGTCCTCAGAGTAACTCTTAATGATGAAAACCCGCCCATGCTTTGGGTTCCAGTCAAAATCCTTGGGGTTGTAGTTGTTGACAGATCTCAACTTCTCCAAGACCGGGTGCGGCTCTGAAGAAGAACCAGAACTAGCCTGAGCCTGTCCCACTCCGTTACCGTCCACTCCGTTCTGGCTGAAGCCGTTGCCGCGATTCCGAGGGGCGACCCAGCGGCTGGGCTGTGCTGGTGGCACAGGCAGTGGGGCTGGAGGTGGCAGTGCCTGCGGCTGCTGCCCACCCGGAGCCTGGCTCACTGGTGGGCTACTATTGATCTGCTGGCCCATGGGCTGTGGGGACACCTGCGCTGGCTGCTGAGCAAGATTCTGGACCAAGGCCTGCGATGGGGCTTTTGCCACTGGGCCTTTGTTATCCCAGGTTCCAATATCCATGTTATGTTTTATGGGAGGCGGGGGAAGACTTGACCCTGCAATGCCATTCTTGGTCTTCAGCTTGGGCTGCTGCTTGGCAGGTTTGCTGGCAATGTCAGCCCACGAGGTCGGCTTTGGCGGAGCAATCGTTGCCGGAGGCAAACTGTTGGACGTCATGATATTACTGGTGATGGATCCACTCCCCACGGCTGAGCCAACCACTTTGGGGACACTGCTCGCCATGTCCGTGCTGCCCAGCTTGAGGGCTGCCACGCCCTGGTCGATGGTGTTCATGCCAGGAGCCTTGTTCAGAGTCTCGTTGGCAAAGGCTGACTGCCCATCGATCATGGCCCCTCCCAGTGAGCTGGGAGCATAGGCATAGTTGCTGCTGTAGCCAGAACTTTGAGTGGATTGTCCCTGAGAACTGTTATTTCCCCAAGCCGAAAAGTCAATCCCGCTTGGAAAGAAGTTAAAGCCGTGCTGCCCGAGGAATGGAGTGCTGCCAAGGGCCCCTGGCTGCCCGAACATGGCATCAGGGAGGAAGTGAGGCTCCCCGTTGCTCAGCTGTCCATACGAGGTCAGGTAGGGCATGGGGGGGTCTCCACCTGTGGACCAGGCAGCTTCGCCTAAGGAGTAGGAGAATCCAATGGAGGGACTGAAGTAGCTTGGTAAGTAGGAATCAGACATTGCAGTGTATGCATTATTCTGAAAGAAAACCACAAAAACATAAGCACTGAATTGTTAGAAGGAGTTGAACCAATTTTAAGGGTCCAGGAATAAAGGCAGCTTAGACTTCCCATGCCCCACTCCTCCCTACCTTAGGGCTGGGCAGATAAACAGGCCCAGCCTTGAACACCTCCTTTGTTACAAGGGCTCTAAAATCTGTGCCATTGCCAGAAAGGTTACAGACAAAGGCTAAGAAAGGTTAAAGACAAAGCTTCCCATGCCATGAGAGGAGTGTGTGGTGATCCTGAAACACAATGGGGGATTGGACAATGGGAAGCCTCAGAGCTCCTGCACAGGCTTTAAAATCCAGTATCTTGCATACAAATAACATCTTCTGCTAGTAGCTACTTCTAACAAGGGCTTTTCCTGCCTGTGTAACATATTTAACCCTTATTATGGTGTTCCAGGGAGGATTTGGGGAAAGAACACAGAAGGGGAATAAGAAGGAAAAGGATCCAGTGGAAACACACTGCAAAAATCACGTGTCCCTGACTGCTTTCTTTAAACTTATTAGCCATTAAAACAGCTTTACTCCTACAATTTGAAGTTATGCACTTTGCAATAGTCCAAGAAACTGCAAACAAACAGGGATTTAAGGCCTATTTGTCAAAACAGAAACTTCTCCAGTGCTGTGGGTGCACACTGAAAATGGGAAGTAATCAACAGAAGCGTTTTACAGCACAATGACAGCACCAACACAAGCAAGTTTCAAATCCAGAGAGGAAAAAAACCCCAGCTCCATGCCTCGATCTCCTTTAACATCCAAGTAGCCTTTAGGTTACAAAAAACAAATGCCTAATTTGCCAATTAGGGAAGTCTCAGTTATCCCCAAGATTTGCTTACATGAAATACATCTGTCATTTCCCATTCAAACCCACATCCCCTCCGGGGAGTGGTTCCAGTCCTGCTAATGGACATTATCCTGAGTAATTTGAACCTGTGAGCAGCAGCCTCGTGCTGCCCAGTCCCTAACTCACCAGCCCAGTGCAGACGAGATCAAAGGCACGTTCAGTTCCCAGCTAAAAGCCTGGCTTGCAGCAGGCTCTGCTCCATTTTTCATTGAATCATGTATTCACATGCCAAGTGCGGCTCCCAGAGGACTTTATGCCATGCTGAAATCCAGGGAGTCTCTCAAGATGGCTCTGGCACCCTCCAGAAACAGCTGGTTTGCCACTCCACCTTCTTCTTAGAGGAAAGCAACAGGTTTGGGGCTAACCAAACCCCAACTTTAGAGAAATTAATGGGAATTATTTACCATCATATGTTCAGAGATAAGATTTCTGTGGTAATGCCTGAAAACTCAGAGATGCTCTCTTCAACCTTTGTTTTCACAAAGGTCTTGCTAAAGCAATTCAGTAAAAAAACTCACTCTCATCCAGGGTTCTACTAACTGAGGAACTCAATCCTGCTAAACCCAGGACTCAATCTGTCCAAAAGCACCAACACTGACACTAACTTGTAAGACAAATGAAAGAACTTAAAACTTCCTATTACTATTTTGAGCCAGCAAAGTCACTTCATAGGTTAATTGCCACAATAAGAGTAACATTTTCTCTCCTGAACACAGCTTTAAAGGAACAGGAACAAGCTGGCCCATTTCTAAACCCAAGGCAGAGCCATTTCCTCCCCCCAGGAGCACTCGAAGCACATCACTATCAGATAAAAATCTTTCGTCTTGTCACCTGAAAGTATTTTCCCACTTGTCAATTATGTTGAACTGTGAGATATCTAACACAGGGTGTATTAAGCTGTGACCTGTGGAGTACTAAGCAACTACATACAGGTAGTAAGGAAGGAGCAGAGCAGTTCAAGGGCTGAGCACAGGCAGCTCAGAGCAGATTTGGGACATGGTCACTGCTGTTCTCCACTTGAATGTCTCCAACCCTGCTTTGTTACCAAACACAGCACTTTGCTCTGCTCCCCTGCCCTTGCACAACTGACACACTTGCTGATTACCATGCAAATAAAACTCCACCAGCTTCTCATTCTCTCCGTGACTGAGACTCTTTGCACAACTATTTCCTCAAATTCACTGTTCCTCTTCACCTCAGACCAGAAGCAGGGTTCTGAGTGAGCCTTACTGTTGCTGTTGAACTTTGGTTTTCAAAGAGTTGAAAAATCATTTACTATGTATCTTTCCTCCCCCATACACAGTAACCTCGCAGGAACTGACAAGTAACAATCATACCTTAAAGAGAAGGTGGGGAATAAGGAGCAGTGAAACTTTACAATGTGGTTACCTCATGGGTGTGTGCAGAGCTCAGGAAGCAACTCTAAAACTCAATTAATTCAATTATTCAGAGCAGTTTCTCCAACTCCCTTTCCCCATCTCCAGCAAAGAGGTGCAGCCCTTGGACATCTGTGTATTTTTGCCTCACTCCAGACCAAGCTCTGGAGGTTTTGGACTCTATTTTATAGAATACAGACCAGCAACACAGCACAATGAGGAACTGAGAGTCATTCAAAGGTTCCACTCCAAGTTAACTTGGTGATTTCACCTCACTCCGGCTCAGCTTCTGCCTCCTGGGGTACATCCAATCACTTCCTGATTTTTAAAATTAATTTTTACCAGCCTGAGACACACCAAAAGACATTAAAGATCCAGAAATACTTCATGAAACATGCAAAAGAGAGTAAAATACTGTTTGGCTTCAAAATTATAATAATGCTCGTTGTCTTTAGGAAACTTAAGTAAAACTGCAGTTTGTAGGAAATGCATCCAGATTCAGAAGGAAGCTGGAAATTAGGGATGTTGATAGCCAAGACAGAAAAAAACAGCATTAAATGATAGTTACTAGGAAAGTAACTGCTTTTATTCAAGACTTGAGAAAGTAGTAATGTTCTCTCACCCTATGAAGGCTGAATTTAGGCTTGTAACTTTTCAGGGGGCTGAACACAGTGAGTTCTCTTGATGGACAGCCTGAATTCTGAAGATTATGAACAGCTGACATGACAAAGAATACTTACCCTCAGATCTTTAGCAGAAACTAGGAAAATACTCATTGAAAATTTAACTGAGACTGAAACCTGTTCCTGTGTTCCAATAAAACATGCACCACGTTTACACGAAAAAATAATGTAGTGGCTAATAAAAATATGCAAAAATGCAGCAAGGGGAAACCAGAACAGCTTATTTTTACTGATCACAACTGGAAGGAGAAGCCAAGAGAATAAACTGACTGCTCCAGTGCTACTACAGATATTTATCTATGGTACTCACTCGTACATCTAATCAGCTGAACTCCATCTGTTCTGTAGCACTCCCCTGCAGCTCATTATAGAAAACAAATAAACACCAGTTAACAGTGGAGTTAATCTAAGAGAAAGTGAAGAGGAAAAGCAGCTGCAAGTCTGACTTTCAGGATCTGGTCACAAAACTCTCTGGCTCAACTTGTAACTGAAGTTCTCAGAAAGTCTCAACACTTGTATCACATGTGAGTTCTGGGCTTTTTTCTGGAGGTTTTTTTTTGGTTTTTTTTAAACAAAGAGAAATCCCCCTGACAGGCATCATCAGTTGACTTGGTGTAGAGGTAAGGTTGATCTGACCCTCCAAAAGTGCAGCAGCCTCATGCAAAGCAACTTCACAAACCAACTCAGCACACCTGACTGGTGTAAAGAACCAGAAACCAACACAGGCACAACACTAAAACTGAAAGAGCAGAAATGGTAACTTTGAGACAGTCACGTTGTAAAAGAAGAGCTGGACACCATCTCTAGGAAGTTCTCACAGCCTCAAAAAGTTGCTAAAAACCTTCCTACCTCACCCGCCACAATCTAAGGGCAGTCAGTGCTTTCTGCCTGCAGAAATGAGGGTAGAGGATAGGATATAAGCTAAGGCAGCTGGGCAAACATCAAAACACAATCAGTGGATATGGGGAACACACAAGGAGGCGAAATTCCCCTCCCCTGGAGCAGCAGGAAACCTTAGTGCTCATGCCTGCAGCAGGGACTCACCGGGCGGGCCTGGGGACTCAGGTAGGGCTCAAAGTCATCATCATTCAACCCATCCTTCTGGTGCACAGAGCCGTTTTGCACTGAGAAGAGATGTGCAGTGTTAGAAAGAGCTATGCAATGAACTCCCATAATTACCAGCCTTAAGTATTTAAAGCCAAACCCTAGAATGTAACGAACTTCTGCCAATTCTAACACACCACACTCAGCCCACGGCACACAGACACTTCCCCACCGCACAGACATCACCTGCGAACTATCCCCAGCCCAGCACCCAGGCCCGGTGGCAGGGTTTATTTCCCTCCCGGTAGTTTTTAGGGAGACCCTCCCTCTCCCGGCGGCGGGATCCTCCCGCTTCCAGCCGGGCCCGCCCGGTCCCCCGGAATCTCACCTTTGTTGCCTTGGCCCTTGGGTCTCTGGCGCGACGGCGGCGACGTGGGGAGAGAAAGAGGGAGAGCAGTGAGTCAGGGGGACAGACCCGGCCCGGAGAGGGGGGGACAGAGCCGGAGTGGGTAAACAGACCCGTCTCGCCGGGAGAAGCCAAGGCCCGGCAGGGCCAGACCCTGCCCGGGGAGGGGAGAGATCCGGCCCGGCGGGGTCGAGCCCTGCGGGGACNAGGCACAATGGCGGGAAATGATGGGGGGGGCGGGGCGCAGTGCATGCCGGGACGGCGGAGGACCGGAGCGGAGGGGAGAGCAGCGCCCCCGCTCGGCTGGAAGTGGGAGACCTCTTAAAGGGCCAGGCGGCCCCGCTGAGGTTTTAAGGCAAAAAATGGCAAATTCGGGGCCCGGCTGCGGGCTCAGCCCAAGCTCATCCTGTCACGCCACGACATTTTAGCTCCACCAGTCCAGCACTCCAGGGTGCGGAGGACCCAGGGGACATCGCAGTCCTCTGGGACTCCCACCCAGGTCCAGGGGGCTACCGGGGTGTTGGGTGGGCATAGAGCGAGCACGGAGCCCAGATTTACCCCCGCTCCCGGCCAAGAGACGGGTCCAGCAGGATCTGCTGCATGCCTGGATTAGGGAAGGGGGTCCCCCCCAAAAGGCCCCTATTCCCCTTCACTCAAGGGGGGCTACCTGCAAGGAGCAAGCCAGAGGAGAATGGAGGGAAGGTGGCTGGATATGGAAGGAGGTGGATCCCTGATCCAAAACCACAGAATCACAGACTGGTTTGGGTTGGAACAGACCTGAAAACTCATCTTGTTCCACTCCCTGCCATGGGCAGGGACACCTTCCACTGTCCCAGGCTGCTCCAAGCCCTGTCCNTTTTAGGGAGACCCTCCCTCTCCCGGCGGCGGGATCCTCCCGCTTCCAGCCGGGCCCGCCCGGTCCCCCGGAATCTCACCTTTGTTGCCTTGGCCCTTGGGTCTCTGGCGCGACGGCGGCGACGTGGGGAGAGAAAGAGGGAGAGCAGTGAGTCAGGGGGACAGACCCGGCCCGGAGAGGGGGGGACAGAGCCGGAGTGGGTAAACAGACCCGTCTCGCCGGGAGAAGCCAAGGCCCGGCAGGGCCAGACCCTGCCCGGGGAGGGGAGAGATCCGGCCCGGCGGGGTCGAGCCCTGCGGGGACAGGCCCGGCCCGGCCCGGCCGCATCACAATGGAGCGCGGGCCCCGCGACGGGAGAGGAGTGAGGCCTCAGCCGCCGCCCGGCCCACAGCGCAACCCCCGTTAGGCCCAGAGCTGCGGCCTCGCCCATCAGGGCCGCCCCGGTATCGGCGGGGAGACTCCTACCTGCTCCAGGAGGCTGCTAGCCGACATGGCTCCGCGGCGGGG
>VZTZ01028033.1:0-11566 GCA_013400955.1 Drymodes brunneopygia | reverse complement strand
CTTCCAGGGATCCAGAGGCAGCCACAGCTTCTCTGGGCACCCTGTGCCAGGACCTCCCCATCCTCACAGGGAAGAATTCTTCCCATAACTCCATCTAACCTTGCCCTCTGGCAGTGGGAAGCCATTCCTCCTTGTCCTGTCCCTCCAGGCCCTTGTCCAAAGTCCCTCTCCAGCTCTCTTGGAGCCCCTTTAGGCATTGGAAAGGCCTCTGAGGTCTCCCTGGAACCTTCTCTTCCCCAGGCTGAGCATGGGATCTGGCTCCCACAGCTGTTCCCACCTCCACCTCAAGCCAGGAAACACTTCCCAAAGGCCAAGGTCAGAGGCAGCAGTGACCACCCCTCACAAACTGAGGTTCCAGGATCCCTGCCCATCCCCTGCAGTCCCCAAGGCGACAGAGGCATTGACTGCCCTTCACCTCTCCATGAAAAAATTCATTGGAGCTTAATTCCATTTTTCCTTTTAATGCAAAAAAATAGCCAAACACATCTTCCTGCCCTCCCCCCACCCTCCCCAGGTGTGTTTCCTTTGCTGTTGTTTTGCTTAGTATTTCCAGCCAAGCAGCTCCCACCCTCCCAGCCCTCCCAAACCTCTGCAGTTCTAAAGCCACCCGGTGCTTCCCCCCCCTTCCATTTTCCCAGTGTGGCAAAGGCCCAAATGGATCTCCAACCACCGAAAAAAAAGAGGGAAAGAAGGAAAACAGCAGGGTGCACAGTATTTCAGCATCGTGCCAGTTCTAATCCTGCCAAGAGATTATAGGAAGAAAGAAGAAAAAAATAATACAAAAAATAAAACCACCAAACGAGTAGCGACAAGCACGGAGCAGCCTCAGCACACAGTGTAAACAGAAGCTGTCCTGATCAGAAGTCCAGAAAGCAACAGCACAACATGCTTTGTACACCCCAAAAGGTCCCTGCAGCACTGAGCAGCCAAGGGAGAGGGGCTGGGTTTGAGCTTGAATTGATATTTTTTGCCTTATACAAAAGGCTGAAGTGATCTCGGAGTCTTCAAGCGGTGTTTGCAGCACCAAGCCTTGCCAGGCAGGGAAAGGGATGAGGGAAAAGTGCCATGGGAAGAGGTGGGATTGGGATACAGGGAGCCTGAGAGAAGGTCCCAGGGCTTTGCAGCTGGGAAGTATGGACAAGGGAAGGGAGAGAGCAAACAAATACAAAAAATAGAGATATAAAAACAATTTGTGTGGAAGAGGAGAACGTGGACAGTAAATTCATTGTACTGTCGGCCTCCCCAAAGCAAGAAAAATAATAAAAAAATCCCATCTGAGGTGACAGCGAAGGGTCCGACAGAATTCCCTTCCCTGGGGAAAATAAAAATACAAATGAGGTACCTGTTCCACCCCAAATCCGTCACCCCTTCTCACAGCCACATCCACGCTCAAGTGTAATTGTCTCTCAAATAAAGTCTCCGGGCCAGGGCAGCCCCGGAGCAGAAGCACCAAGGCATGGTTAGTTCCTCCTGGTTGGGTTGTCCAGCAGAGATCCAGTCTCTCCTTGACCCTGCCACAGGTGGTATTGTTCAGTGCTCCACGGAGACGGAGCCTTATCCACGTCTCACGTGTTTCTCCAGCTTTGTTTTAAAAAACAATATTTTACATATATATATACATATATTATATATATATATATATATACATATATAATATACAGTACAATGAAAATATCCATGGTAACAAATGGGGTGGCTGGAAAAGATGCTTAACAAAAAAGCCTGAAATCAAACAAATTCCCAACTCTTCCCCTAACTGATGCTTGCCTTCCCCACTAGTCTTCCAAGACCACAATCTCCACATTATGGACCTGGTGCTGATGGTCTTCCACATCTCCCACCACTTTCTCCTCAGTCCTCAGCTCAGTCTCCAGGATCACAGCTTTGCCCTGTGACTCGTCCGTGTCCGCCTCAGGATCCGGCGCCGGGTCGATCTCTATGATGGTCTGCCCATCGTCTGAGGTGCCTTCCACAGCTTGGATGGTGGAGGTGATGCCAGACTCCATGGCCACCAGTTCCACAGGGTTGACCACAGCTGCCACATTGGCCAGGGCCCCGCTGTCCTGCATGGCTGCTGAGCTCAGCAGGGCCAAGCTGGAGGATGGGTGCAGGGTGACTGTGTCCGAGGAGCTGGTCTTGGAGGATGAAACCACGGTGGCGTATCGGAAGAGCTGGGAGCCAGATGGCAAAGTATGAACAGTCACTGGGCTGGAGCCTTGGCTGAGGGTTGCCACTGGGATGTTGCCCACTGAGAACTGTTGTCCGACGGGCGCGATGGCGATGGGGGAGATGACAGTGAACTGAGGCTGCTGGATTGGGGTGGAGGGGCTGAGGATGGTGGCTGAGGCTGGGCGCTGCAGACGGGGTCTTTTGGGGGGCTTGGGAGCGCTCACGGGCATCAGCACCACGTTCTGGATGGTTTGGGACTTGGCCTTCTGGTCCCTGGCAAGTTTCTTCTGTTCTTCCAGCTGCCGCTCCAGGTCTGCAAAAGGAGTGGTTGAGCAACATGTCACACCAGGGTAAGTAGCAGCTCCTGGGGCTCCAGAACCACCTGGAACTCCCAGGTTTGTGACAGGAGGTCACCCAACCACCCAGTGAGCCTGATCTTGGCTTCTCCCTCGAGATCAAATGGCACTGAAGGAACAGGGTAGGTTCTCCTGCCAGCCACATAGACCTGGTCAGTGTTCCAGCTGCCACTGCCTGGGTAAGACACAGGTAACATTCCATACTTATTGGCTACTCCTACTGACAAGGAGATGGGCATTTCTGCTCCCCAAGCTAAACCCACCTGCAAGGCAGAGTGAAGAAACTCTCCCAAGGCAGTTGGAATTGCTTCCTGAGCTTGGCTGGGTCACCTCCCCAGGAGCCAAGCACCTGCACTGGGGACAGGCAGCAGGATGCCTGGCTCAATGAAAACATCTCCCTCAACCCTTGTCAGTGGGAACACTAGGAGCCAGAAGTAGCACAGTGACCTCATTTATCCAGGGCAGTAGGGGACTAGGACATCTCAGATAACAACAGATCCTACAGGACATGGTGAGGAGGGAGACACATCCAGTGAGCAGCTCTGGGGATCCCAGGTCAGTCAGCGGCTTCAGCTCAGGGGAGGCTGAGCAGGACATCCAATAGCACCACAAGACAAGACCTGACAGCCAAGATGAGCAGAAGCTCAGCACCCCATACACAGAGAGGCTTATTAGCTTGGGTACAGCATAACACTGTCCATGGCTCAGGTGACCATGGCACAGCACTGAGCTGGCAGGGCCTATCCCTAATCCTGAGGGAATTGGACTTGCACCCACGGCACCTGGACTGCAGCAAAGGGCACAGACTTTGGGCTGTCCAACATCCCAAGCAACTGCTCTCTGTGAGCCAGGGGAGAGAGGAAATTCCACTCAAGCCCTAGGACAAGAAGGGATTGGGATGCACTTGTTTTGGGGCAGCCTGCACTGGACACTAATCCTAATTCGTTGGGGCTATGTGGAAGAAAAGTGCCCATTCCTAAGAGTAGCAGCAGGATGTGAAGCCTTATTAGGCACTTTACCTGCCAGTGTGTAAAGAAACTGCTCCTCTCCTTGCTCTGTCTGGTTTTTCCTGTTGTCCAGTACCTTCTTGACTGTGTCCATTAAGCCAAATGTATGGGCAACGTTGTTCAGGACTGCAGCATCTCCAAGGAAAGGGCACAGGGATGTTAAGACTCAGGCACTCAAAAGATGCTCCTGTTACACCAAAAATTTTCTACTGCTTTTTAAAACTCTGTTTTTCACAAGGGCTAGCTGACAAAGGGAAACCCAACTCCCTCATACTTCTGACATCCCAGGATTAAATAATCCCATTCATATGATAAAGCAAATTGGACAGAGCTGTGTCACTTAAGCAGCTCTAAATCGCTGCAAATGAAAAGTATAATTTGCAATCACAGAGATATAAACAAGCTCTCCACCTACAAATCATCACCCCATACTGCTGACAGTGTCATTAACATGCCAAGCTCCACTAAAAGCTGTGCAAAATGTCTATTATAATCCACTGACTTCAATCACTCACAGTTCCCAAAAACTGACACCTACCAGACACAAAGACCCGCCAGCCCGAAGTTAAATTAGAAAATTAAAAGAAAAAATATCCTGGGTAAAATGAAGTTTGTGGCTTCATGGATGTTCTCTCAGGAAGAGCATCGACAAGAGGTGTTCACAGGGGCATGTGCCAAACCAGATCAGGGAGCTGATCCAAGTTAAAAATAACCCTAAAAAGGGGAAGGGAGTGATTTTTAACGCAGATCATTTCCCTCATCTGGTTGAGCCTCCAAAACAGGTTTTCTGGCACCAGTGAAAGCAGAACAAGAAGTGAGGGGGCAGGACCTGTTTAAGCCTGTCACAGAGAGGTGTTTGAGCAACTCCAGTCCAAATGACTCTGGGAGAGCTTCCATGAGGGCAGGGAGCTGTGGACAGTCATCTGATGGTCCCAGCAAGCAGCCAGGGTCACTTTGCTGAGGGAACAGGATTGAATGGTGTGTCCTTGTGCTTTGGAGCAAAAGCACTTCACAGCTGGACAGGCTGAGAACACAGACCATGCTCCTACAACTCAGCTAATGAATGGGAACTCACTCCTCATCCTGACTCACCAGCTTTACATGGTGGGAATGGACCCTTAGCACTCTTTTTTTTTTGCCTGCAACTGCCCTTTTGAGGCTCGTTCCTCATAACCTACCTGTCATCTGGAAGGGAGACTGACCCAACCGCTGCTGCACACCTCTTAGGACTTCTTCTATCTCCTTCTGGATGTTGCACACCACCTCTTCCATCAGCCCCACATCAGCTATTCCTTTCCAGAACATCAGCGTGTCCTCTGGCACAAAAGAAGAGGAAAAGAAGTCAACATGTACAAGTATTTTGCCTTTTTCCCACAGGGCCACCTTAAACCTCTCAGGCAAGTGTATCTTTTCAAAGTGACTGCCTTTGCAAGGTAGTTTGCCTTTTGGGTGGACAGGATATGTGAAAAAAAATAACCAACCCTCAAACCAAGGAAAATGGACTCAAGCAGCAAATAAGGAACAGGTTTTTAAGCAAGTCCATCACTTCCAAGGAAACATTTCACATTTTTGCAAGGTGCAAATCATTATTTGAGGAAATTCTAGGTAAGCTTCCATACTGATACAATAAGGGAACTCAAGGCCAGAGAGACACAGAACAGAGAGTTGACATGCAACAAACATGACTCTGCTCCTTGTTGGCTCCAGCGTGGCAGATGTGTTTCACATCCTTGGAATAAAACAGAAAAGCCTCTCACTGTAACCAGTAACATCTGATCTGGGAGATCATCCATCAGCCACGAGGCCAGGGCCAAAGTCCTACATTGGTGAGGAGCTCCACTGGCAGATAGCCTGGATGCCTGGGTAATGCTGGAGATCCAAGGGCTGGGGGACAGCTTTGTCACTGCCCAAACTTTACTTATTTGCAAGATTTAGGTTTCCAAACTGTAACAGGGAAGGAGAGGGAAAGAAAACGCCCAACAAGCCACCTGAGCTTACCTGAGATCTCATCTGTGTCCTTTTTCATGCCTTCCTCAGTGGCCATGGTGACAGCAGCTGTCAGAGCTGAGTTCCACTCGATCCCCTCCTCCATGCTCTCCTCTGACAGTGTGATCTGGGTGATGCTCCCTGCCAGAAAGCCCCCATCAGCTCCTTCTGACAGCCCTGAATCCCTGCTTTGCTTCCCAACCCCCCCAGCCCTCCCCAGGCTCTCTTTCACCCTTTGGGTCAGGTTTGTGCTTGGATTCTTTCAACCAAACCAGTTAAAGCAAACATTGCTGCTTCTCATTGGAACTGTAACTGTGAAAAGCTCTGGGGGTTCTGGAGGGAAAACCATGTGCCAGTGGAGTCCTGGCTCAGGGGAGCAGAAAGGGATCAGAATAAAGAAGGGAACAAGTAAGGCTCAGGCCAGGCATCCCTCTCCCCTTGCATCATCCACAGGAAGCTCTGCACCCCTAATCCCTCAGGAAATGGAGGTGGCATCCCAGCTGGTTTATGGAAGGGAAAAGGATCTGACTCAATTCTAAGTTTCTGGATCAAATTTTGGACTAAACCAATGTGCAGCCACTGTAGGTTGGCTATGGTGCTTTCCAAGAGATTCTCCTTAGCCTATGGACAACTCTGCCATGTCACCCACCCAGGGGCTCAGAGAAATGTAACCCACCCAGCTTAATGATACAGTTGGTACAGCTGGGAATAGTCTTCTCCCTTAACCTCAGCAAAGAGATCAATTTCTGCTCTGGAGCACAGGATCACTGAGAAATTGCAGTTGGAATGACAATCAAATCATGTTCAGCCACTACATCCTGTTCATGGATGTTCCAAAGGAGGACAGCATTTCTAAATTCACTCCTAAGTATGAGACCATCTCATGCCTTTAGAACAGACTCCCAAATGGAAAATATATTGGAAAATGCTGTGCGAGCTCTCACAGGTGTTTGCTCACATGATGATCCTAGAACAAGGATCCCTGCAAGGCTCTCAATCCCTCTCCTGGCTACCAAGGCTGCCTGTCTGGAAAGCAGCTGCTCTATGACAGCTGTTTTCCAGCCTCCCCAGTCCTGCAGAGCAGAGCTCCCTGACAGATGCTGCCAAGACTTCTCCAAACAGACATGAGAAGCATTTTCCTTCCCAGAAACCAGAGCAATCTCCTGGTGGGACTGCCCTGACGTGCCTGGGGAGAAGGTATAAAGTGTGTGTAAGAGGAAGATGAGCATCAGAGCAAAGTTCCCATGGCATTGGTAACTGGTTTCCTACCATCAGCTGAGGTTGGAGTCTGCACCACACTCTGCTGCCCTGGCACTGGTGCTCTGGCACTGCTGATCAGGAGATCAAACTTGGTGCTTCGACAGGTGTTGGTGCAAACTTTGTCGTGTTGGTAGAAGTCAATCTGCCCCGAATCCATCATCTTCCTGTGCAGGGAGTGGGGATAGAATCAGGCTCAGCTCAAATCTCAGCCTGGAGACAAAAGGGAGTATTCCACCTGGGAATGCTATGGCCACAGGAAAGAAAGAGAAAGGGAGATCCCAGGGCTACTCTGCACCCAAAAAATCTCCTGCAAAGGCTTTCAAATGGCAAACACAAGAGACCCCCAGCTTCACATACAGGGCTTCAGTCCTGTTCCACCCCAGGTTCCCCAGGCGATGCCACTTCTGTCTAGGATGAGGGATCCTGACCCTCACATCATGGGGCCAGGATCTCTGCAGGCTGCTGGCCAGGTCCTGAGGGCCTCCAAGAGGCCTCATGGGGACTGCAAAGCAGACAAAACACCTGCTAGGGGTCCTGCAGCTGCAGTGGTAGAGCCCTGAAGCTGGACAGGGTCAAATACCTTAGCATGATTCCTCCAAGGCGAATGGCTCTCTTCCAGTCCTTCAGGGTAGACTTCCCAGCCAGGTGAACAAAGTGCTTTGGGCTGATCAGTTGGTCATTGAACTGGCAACGAGACAAGCAAAGGCTCAGCAAACAGGGTAACATCACTTGGGAGGACTGGGACATCCAACACAGCTCATCTGAGCCCCACTTCCACCCAGAGAGAGGAGCTGCTTCTCAGATCTCTCCCAGCTTTGATCCCCCAGGCAGAGCAATGATCACAGCTCCAGGAAGCAATTCTGTAGGGATGACCTGCCAACCATAGGCTTGAACAGCCCTAACCAAGAACAGCCCTAAAGGCTTTATATGAACCAAATCATCTCCTATGAACATGTACGGTCATTTTGGAGATCATTTCAGGAGGTTTCTGTTCCATCCAATGGCCCAGCAGCATCCAGCTGACACACAGGTATTCCCTCAGGCATCCAGTGACTCGAGTAGTTCCTGCTGTGGGGCAGCAGCACGAGGGGCTTGGCCATCACACTGCCACACTCTTGGGTGGGAAAAGGTAACCCTAAGATTCCCCTTCTCAATGCAACCTGCTCACCAAGGAAGTGACAGGAGCAGAGTACCAGGACACTGAGGAAAAGGGATGAGGCAAAGCTCTGCCAGATCTCAACACACATCTCCCACCTGACTTCAGCCCCTCCTCAAGGGCCAATACAACTGAAATATGAAGTGGGTGATATCCTTCCCTCCATAATCCACTCTTTCCATGCTTCTCCCCATCAAAAAACAACTTTAGCACCAACAATCCAAGGACTCAGTTAGGATGAAACACAAAAACTAAGGAATTCCTGTGGAGGCCAACCAGCACATCCAAAGAACATAGAAGGAATCCACTGGGAGTTTCTCCCTTACCTTTACACACTTGACATTAATTCCTGGACAGACAAACTTCTTCCAGAGAAGGATGGCTTTGCTCTCCCCACAGGTAATGGGATAAGCGATCTCGATTTCCTCACTCGTTTCGAGGGTGCTGGGGTCTGAGGGAGGAATGGCTCAAAATGAAACTTTCCACTTAAAAGGCTCCAGTCCCACAAGGCAGGAGCTGGAAGCTCATAGGTTGTGAGACCTGCACTTGGGAAACCAAAAAAAAGGGTAGATCCCAGTACAGGATCAGTCCTCCCTTCGTCTTCCTACAGTTAGTTCAGATTAACTCTAACAGCAACTGGCATCAGCTTTTTGGTATAACAATGCTCCAAATGAAGCTCATCTATAAGGAAACATGAGATCATCTAACTCATCTGTAAGGGGGGAGGTGTCAATGAGAACAATCTTAGCGGCAACAAAATGGTTTAAAATTTGAAGCACAGATATCTCTCTGATTCTTGTAGCTCTGGTATCTCTTTAGCAACAATATCAGATATTTACTGATAATATTCTCTTTATATGCAGAGTTTCTGCTAATCCTGCCAAAAGACCCATACCCACACACGACGCAGAACTCTAGTCAAGATCTAGTGACAGCACCCAGTGACAGGAGCCTTTTCCCACACACTGCTCAGGATGGCAGGGAGCACTTGGAGCCAACCTGCTTGGTTCTTCTGAACATCCAATCCAAGTCATCAGACTGTTGGTTCAGCAAAGACCCCACAAGCAGAGCCTGATGCTTTAGCCAACACGTCCTCATCACTACCATTCCTGCTGCCAGTGTCTGCACACCAGGACTAGGGTGACATCCCGGCTCCCCTGGACCCCATGGGAGCCCTTACCATTCATTGCAGGAGAGCCAGGATCTCACTTCCAGGACTTTGAGACCAAGCAGTAACAGCAGACTCTTATTCCAGAGTATGCCCAGCCCCTGCACCCACATCCATGCCTGGGAATCAGCATCTGCAGGGGCAGAGCCAGAAGGAAGCCCAGCGAACTGGAGACACCAGCCCTGCACAGGAGGGGATTCATCCACACCAAGTGGGAACTCACCAATCCCTTCTTCCAGCTTGTGGATGGTGTGGGTTTCCACGGCCACCACAGCGGCGCTGGCCTCGGAGCTCTCTTGGTAAATCCTGTAGTGAAAGAGGCCATCCATAAACAAACTATATAAATCATGGGAAATTAGGATTCACAGCACAGGGGTAAAAAAACCGGTAGATTTCTTTTTGCCTGTCCTCAAGGGACATGAATTTTGTCTGATACAGTTTCAATCACCAGGAATTTTTTGGTGGACACTAATAAAACAAAACACTAGTAATCCCAAGGGCTGACACATGCAGAGGCATTCCCAGTGCTGTCATCCCACCCTCCACTCTGCCAATGCCACTGAGGCAGCTCTGCAGGCTTCCCTGTGCCTTCTCCTCTGCTTTCTGTCACCCTCGACAGCAGGAAGCAGTGCCCAGTGTCCCAGGATTTCCCTTCCAGCCCTGCAGCACAGATGACCACAAAGGGAAGTCATTGTCACCCTGCTCTGCAAATATTATCAAACTAGAGCCAGGTTGTTTTTTTCCATCCTCATTGATCCAGAGTGAAGATGAAGCCACTCTCTGCAGCAGCTTCCAGGGAGCTACAAAATTCCCTCCACATCCCAGCCCCACTTCATTTCAGAAGAGGATTATTTGAGGGGAGAGCAGGCACAGAGGCACATGAAGGTCTGAACACACAGACCACCACGTCCAACAGCTGCAGTGTGGCAAAAACCAACCCTGGGACTGGAGAAGGAAGAGAGTCTGGGACAGCACTGCTTCCACGATCTGGGAGCACTGCACCAACACAGCCTCACAGGACACTTTCAGCCCTTGGAGGCCCTGTGACAGCCACACACACACAAAAGCTTTAATCTGTTGTATTTTCTCTCTCCCCTGCATGGCACAAAACCGATGCAGACCTGAAAAACGCAGAGATGCTCTGCCCCTGCACCATGAAAACCCACAGGGCTCTCCCCCATCCCACCTTGCACCTCCCAGTCACACCAGTACCATCCTACTCACCCTTGCTGCACCGGCTGGAGCTGCAGGATCACTTGGGTTTTGGTATCCTCCGGGTTCTCCCCTTCATTCCCGTCACTTGGTACAACCACCACATCACCCACAGGGACGCTCACCTCGGCATTCGCCATCTCTCACATGAACACGGCGAGGTTTTCTCTTCCCTGTGGATCACGAGAGCTGGGAACAGATGCCAGAGGCAGATTCCCCCCAGTGTCATCCCACTCATAACTTCCCGAGCCAGCAGGTCTCTCCAGCTCCGAACCCCCACCCCAAGCTGGCACCCAGGAATAAACCCACACAGTGGGTTTTGGCAAAAGTGTCTTTCCAACACAGAGCTTCTCCCGCTGGCCCTGGCTGGCAGTGCTTCCAGCCACACCTGGTCCACCCCGGGATGCTCTGACCGCTCTGGTAGTGACCAGGAATGTGCTAGTGAATGATCCTTCCCAGCAGAAGCTGGTGTCAAGGTGTGGTGCCAACTGCAGGAGGACCTGACAGGGAGTCCCGGAGCAGCTGCACTCCCAGGGGATGTGTCTATGGTTGTGCATGAAGCACAGAGGTTTTGTTACAGTGTGGGGCTGGAGTTCATCCCTGCAAACCTGTGGTCTATAAGCTGCTGGGAAAGCCAGTCTCAGAATCATGGAATGGTCTAGGTGAGAAGGAACTGGAAAGCTCATCTTGTCCCACTCCCTGCCATGGGCATGGACACCTTCCACTCGACCAGGTTGTTCCAAGCCCCATCCAGCCTGGCCTTGGGACACTTCCAGGGATCCAGGGGCAGCAACAGCTTCTCTGGGCAACCTGTGCCAGGGCCTCACCACCCTCAGAGGTTAAGAATTTCTTCTCAATATCCCATCTAAATCTCAGAAATTTCAGGTCAGGATCTCCTGGCGGGTGACGGGGTGCTCGGTATCCCCTGGCTGGGATGCACCAGGACAAACCTGGGGAGCCACCGACACAGGGGCCACGCGCCCAGCCTGCTCCAGGCGTGGGACTCCCGCGGGTCCCCGCACCTCATCCCGCTCCGGGGGACAGACAGACCCACCGGGGACTGCCCGAGAGACGGCGGGGCTTCCCCAGGATGCCGGGCGCGGGGGGGTCAATAGGACACGGGCAAAGCGCGGCGGCGATGGCGCCGAGGCCCTCAGTGAGGAGGGCAGGGCAGTGCCCAGGGGAGCTCCCCGGGCCCCGCGGGGTCTCCGGGCCGCGCCCCAGGGGGCGCCGCCTCCCCCGCGCCGGGGTC
>VZTZ01028031.1:0-11191 GCA_013400955.1 Drymodes brunneopygia | reverse complement strand
CAGCCCTGGCTTTCTAGATGTTGTCAGTCTCTGAGAGACTGCTTGGAGCTACCCCTTGACAAAATGCTTTAAGCACTCACTGTTCAGTGGCACTTCTCCCAGGAGGGTCTCAGTCCCCAGGGTGTCAAACACCCAAGTCACTGAAGTGATGCTGAGCTATAAATAGACCAAGAGGAATTGTGGTGCCAAGTTCATCCTACAACATTTGCAAATGCTCCAAAGAAAGCACTGGCCCCTTCCCACACAGAATAACTTTCACAGCATACTGTGGTCATGAGAGGCAGATGTTACATCTTTGCTTGTCATGGAGATTTAAATCCTTAGAGGTTTTCTCTGGGATTCACAGTACTGAGAGCTGGGAAAAGGAGTTGAACTCAGATCAAATAATCATTAGGTTGATTCAGATATTACAGCCCAAAGAGTATGTCAGTATTTCATGCCCTATATAGAGACTTTTACAGAGCATTATTATCTCCAATAATTTTCATCTACCCCTGTCTCAGCAGTCTGGGAAAGGGGTAAAGGCACTTTCCAAAGTACTGAGAGGAGATGCCAGCACAGAGAAACTTGAATCCATTTCACAGCACAGATGGACATCTCAATAACTGGACCACAGGCTAGAAATCTGGCAAGATCTCCTGTTTTTCACTTCTGTGGTTGATGCCTAAGATTCCTCATCAGTAGACCCTGAAATTTGAAATATTCCATTTAAGACATGCCAAAAAACTCTTCTGAAAATTTAGGTCACTCGCGACCTTATTATCCTATAGCCTGAATTCAGAGAGTACAGATCACCTTGGCATGACTTTTTTTTCACAAAGACAAATGAACTGGCAAGCCTCATTATTGTTTTCCATCCCCTCCCCCCAAAAAACCTTCCAAAACATGACCATCTCTGACCTTTAGGCAAAATTCATCAAGCTGTGTTGGAAAAGGCAAGAATATGTTTGGAAATGCTTTGATATTTTTAAGAAACTTTAGCATGAGAGGATACAGACAGATTTTTATCTCAGATGTGTAGAAGCAAATCATACATTTCTTTACTGAGTTTTGATGATTCCAAGGAAGCAATCCCAGATTGTATTTGGTACATCCAGGAGTAATAAATAGAATTCTCTTGAAAACAAAACTGTTTTGCTTGTTCCTCTATCTCTTACAAAATTACCCAAGAGTCAAAACTGTAATCTAATAGCTGTCAAAATCCTAAAGTCAAGGACACTTGATATCAAGCAATGCACAATTTAAATCCCAGTCAATGCAATAGCTAGGAATAATGCAATAATAGGAATGCAGATATTCCTCAAACTGACCAAATCTCTCCTCCTTTCCATATCAAGTTTGTAGATGATACACAAATCCAGTGCAAAATTTATCCTGTCTTGGATCTCACACTGTTCCAGTTTTGCATGTTATGGCTTGCAGGAGATGTCTAAAGCACAACATATTGGTAGAGTTGGATTACACAGAGTTATCAGGAAATGTAAAGGAATTAAGTCAATGTAACACTTTGGATATGCCATAAAATCTGTATACTGCCTTCTGGATTATTGGCATCTCATTTTAAAAAGGAAATTGTGGCTTACTTACAAACACATCCATTAGTAGGTGCTCCAGCGTCACTTCGATATCTTCTAATTTAGCTGCTAAAGTCATTGTGAAGTCAAACAGAGGAAAGCTGTCAGAAGTTGCAATCCAAAGCGTCTGTGGCCAAATCTAGTTCTCAGACTGTCACAAATGAGTTTCTCACAGATAAAGAAAATCCAAGAAATCAAAACTTAACATCAGAGTCCAGATGCTGCCTGGACTCCGTGCCGGCTGTCAGTCCTGCTTGCAGGACTGAGGATTATTCCATGTGTGCAGGATGGGAGCAGAAGCTGCAATGTGTGTGCTGCCTCCCTTCCAGAGCTCCCCAGCCAGAAGCATGGAGTTATATCTGGGAAACCACAACAGAGGGAGGGAGAGACACACACAGAAGGAGAGAGAGGGGAGGAATGGAATAAACTGCCTTTGACTATGACTGATATTTATAGGACTGCTTGTTTTTGACTCCAGTCCATTTCTCTGTTCATTTCTGACCTTTCACAAATGGCCCAGCACACTGGAGTGTATTGTACAGCAGGGGCAGCAGGTCCCACAGAAGTTGGCTGTGACCAGTGCTGGGCCAATTCACACAAGAACTCCATCAATAGCTCTTTGTCACAGCATACCAGGCTCTGCGCTGTGGCGAGTGACAGAGGAGAGCACAGACGTGTAAAAAACAAGGAAACAAAAGTTGTTTGGATACTAATTTTTTCCTAAGAGTATTAATAGATCCCCTTACCCACTCCCCAAGGCACTGGCATGCAGTGGTGACTGCTGAGGTTATGCATGGAGGGGAATAACCCCAAATAGTACTGCAGGGTTGGACCCTGCAAACACTTCTGACGCTTCTCCCACCACTCAACCCCTTCATCTCTGCAGCATCCCTGCTCCCTAAGCACTTCTCAGGACTAGACCCTTCTGTTTACTGTATTTATGGAAAGTTTAAAGCATGAGCCCAAGTGCTTGCTGCTCCTCCACACATCTGCTCCCACTTCACTCAATGGAGAAAAGGTTTCTGCTTGCTTAGCACTTTGTAGCTCTCACAGCTCCACATGGAGTGGGAAGGTACTGATGGACACGACCCAACCAAAGCAAAACCCAGTGGAGGCTCCCTTCAAGGATTTTGCATAATGTTCACTGAAACCAACTAGAAAGGAAACTGAGGCAAAAAAAGGAGAAATACTGAAAGCCTTGGTATGGCCAGGACCAGTGCCAAAGTCTTCCTAGACAGTGCCAGGTTCATCAAACTGCCTTTCATGGCGGTCACATTGCTCAGCCAAATGATTTTTTATTTATTTGACATGTGCCCACACAGTTTGAAATCTGAGAGTGAAATCTTGCATGTGATGTATTCCAGACACCAGGAAAAAAAAATCCAGAAGGCTGCTCTAAAGGCTTCAGAAACTGAAGACCAGTATTATTTATAAAGGTGTGAGATGGATAGAGTTGATGGAGCTTAGAAGGACCTCTAGTCATAAATTCCAACTAAATGTTCTCAGAGTTATAGTTGAAATCACATTTTCAGACATCTAGCATCAGCATCTGAACAGGAGCTGCCTCTGATGGCCGAGTTTTGCTAGACAACAACATGATGGGCCATTTGGGACATGTTATGATGGATGGTTTCAGCAGCAAAGAAGGACATGTCATTCGTTTTCCAGCTGGGCCAACTCTCATTCACACACAGCCCTACATCTGATAATAGGTTGGCTGCTCCAGAAATAAACCCAGCACGGGGAGCTTGTCTGCTGCAAAAAAGCCTGTTAATCATTCACATGCTGCCCTTTCATTAAAGCTTTGACAAAGTGTCTGTCTTCACCAGTGTGAGTGGAGGGCTGTTTTAATGAGCATGGATCAAAACAGGAATGCATTTGGAGGGAAGGCAGTGGAAATCCAGGGAACCAGAATGCTGTGAGGCAATGAGCAAGTTGTTGTGCATGGCCACAGGGCTCACTGCAGACAGGATTTCACGTGTTCTGCTCTCTAGGCAGTGTCTGCAGAAGAAGACCTGACTGCTGGTAAGGTTGTCATCCTCTCTAGCATGTGTGGAAATCCAGAGATTCCAGGAATTTATGGTTTCTACACAACCAAACTGGGGACAAGGACAAATGACTGCACTTGTGCAGGTCCCTGGCCCATAGAAGGCAGTTTTTGGGCTGTGTCAAATGAGCTAGCAGGGGTCCAGCCAGACTGAATCATGCATTTGTCCACCTCTGACTGACCCAGCTACTGTCCAACCAGTCTGACCACAACAAGAACTTTACTGGAATCAAACATGTGATCGCTTCTGTCCTCCCCACCCCATTTATTGCACAAAGGCTAAGTGTTAAATGCTGAAATCTGAAATTAAAGATTCTTTTCTGTGGGCTCCCTCTGTGCAATAGAACAGGGCAAGCATGTCACTTGTGCCCCTTGACTGTCCCTGTAGCTGCATTGTGTTGGTTACAGAGATAAACAACAGGAGACATCTTCCAGGGTCAGAACTCAGTGTCCATGTGACAGACTCTTTGACTCCAACACAGGCTCATTTTTGTCTTCACAAAGATGAATTTCAAGATTATTTCAAAACTGATGGAGAAAATAGTGTCAGGCACAAGAAAATGGCTTAGGGGAACACATAATGCCTTCCCTGATGCCCACTCAGGAAACACCTGGCACTAAAAACACCATGTGCTCCACTGGCAATGGCAAAGGGGATGAATGAATTCCTGGGTTCTCACCCAGGCTCAGCTGTACATGGCCTGGGATTCCCTTATTACAGCAATATATATTTATATAGCAGCTCTTAGGCTCTTGCAGTTGCAATATTCAGCTGAGCAATTCTCCTGCTGGTCGATATTAACTGTCTGTAGAGATGGTCAGAAGTTTGGGTAAAAATGCCATTGCTGGGAAAAGCTGCTTTGCTGAAAGTCCTGTGGAATTTTCCTGACTCCCAGAATGCAGGGCATTTTGTACTCAAGGGTTTATGTCTTTCCTTTTTTCCTTCAAATTGCAATAAAATTTCTGATTCAAAGCAAAGCACCATGGGAAAAAAATCTTAAATATAGAAAATGTGCAGAAGAGAAAAAAGAATCGTATTGTTCCAGTGATAACCAAAGCAGTTGATGTGGCTGTGGTAAGATTCTATTGATTGTGGAAAAAAAAGGCACCAAAGTGCAGAAAGTTGTTTCACTCAACCCCTTGGAAAAGCAAATAGCAGAAATCAGTCACAAAATCAGATCTAAGCAGAAGAACTTCTTCAAACACATAAAAGCTCTGAATTTATCCCATCGGATCTCTTCTAGCACTCTCTTCAATGTTGCTTACCCCGAGTGACCTTTGTTATGGAGATAGCCTCTCAAACACAGTAAACAAGAAACAGAGTTTCTCTGAGTTCCCCAGGGATTTTTCCCAAAATCTCTGTGTATGTGCATTACAGGTGCACACAGAAATGAGACTTCATGTGACCATGAGAAGCTCTACCCTGGCTGATTCTTTAATGCTGTAGGCCCAAACAGTTTCTTTACTAAATCATTATTTCCATCTTTTCTAATTTCTGAGAATGTATTACTTTGGCCTTTGCAAGCATGAGACCTCTTCTATTTAAAGCAGAGCATCCATCTGACAACACACCAGGGTATTTGTGCAGAACAGGATGTTCTTCTACACCCACATTTTCTCCTCACTTCCTTCCTAGTTTTCTTTGACCATTTGGGAATAAGATACCAGAAAAGAGCTCAAAAGGGGAGATTATTGTAGCATTTTTGCCAAAATGAGATTTCAGCAAAATCTGCTGTTTTTCAAAAGCTGAAATGTTATCTGAGGACACACTGGGTCCCAGAATTGTTTTCTTAGGGGGGGTTCCAGGGATGAAGGTGGTTGGTGATGGTAGGAAAGAGCTGCCCTGCAAGTGTTGGCTTACAAAGACAGGGGTGTAAAAACAGAACAAAAAGTTTACTAAGTAAGGCCAAAAGTTGACAAGAAAGGGTTAACGAGCTGATCTGAGTTTAATTAGTCCCAGGATGTTATGTTTGGGCCAGCCCAGCTTGTGAAGACGGGAGCTGAGGCATCAAGGGAGAACAGGAAGGCAGAAAACATTCCTGAGTCATGGAGCCCACTAGGAAAGGCACCCTGGCTCTCCTCCACTGCTCTGGCCATGGGAGCAAGGCTTCAGTCGTGAACATGTGTGACAAATACGGGTGAAAGTCCATTTGGGGCAGTGGCTTTGCCATCCCATAACTGTGGGATGGGCTCTAATTCAGCTGTGGCAAGTCAAGCTTTCTTTCTATGCAACTAGTAGAGTGCTTTCATGAACTTTTTTGCTTCAAATAATCAAAGTGAGGATTTGAAGATGAAATTTTTGATCTCCTCCACAGGTTTTCTATGCTTTCTTCTCTTGAGATCAGCAAAGCATGAAATTGTTCTCTTTGGGGAAGGTGAAGAGGGACATCCCATCCTCTTGGTAAACTTGGATGACAGGAAACCATCAGCTTCCAAAACTTTCCTTCCATCTCCAGTTTTCCTTTCCACACAAAAACCTGGACACAGGAACTGATCAGCCTGAGACCTCCAGGCTGGATTGTGGTGATTCACTGAATCTGGAGCTGAGTGTGAAGCCTGTCAGGTTCCAGCTGGCCCAGGGCACAGCCATCTGCCCTCACCTTGGTTCATGGTGCTGTAAGTCAGCCCCATCCTGCAGTAGCTTACAATGTCACCTGAAGGCCTTGGTGATAATTTTTCAATGAATTAATTTAATAAGTGCTGCAGCAAAGGTTGGACATCAGCCTATAGTTCCACCTCAAATCTCTGATCCAGGATGAAATGCAGCAGCCTCATCTGATGAAGGCATCCAGCTGTGATATATCTCCAGAGAAGGAATCTTGCAAACCTTGAGTTCATGCCATCAAGGCAACTAGCAGGGAGATGATTTTGAGTTTTCTCCAGGGATCTGAGCGAGGACACACATTGCTCTACCTATTAACAGGCAGTCTGTGAAAGAGGGAGAGCAGTGAGGGAGCAGTTTCCAGGTGACACTGTGGTATTCAGGTTAGTGAGAACGAGGGCCTGCCCAAAGATACGATGAGACTAAGTAAATGAGCAATAAAACAGCTAATTAAATTTAATGTAGCCAAATGTGAAGTAATGTTCATGGCAGAAAAAATGTTCTGAACTTCATATATAAGATTATGGGCTCTGGGCTCACTCAGGAGTAAGATATTTGGATTATAATAATTCTATGGAACATCAGTTCATTGCTCGGTAGTGGTGGAATAAGCAAATAAAATATTAACATTTACCAAGGGGCAAGTAAAAGAGAATATTAATATGCCACTGAATCAAACTAGGGTTCACTTACATCTTGAATACTGTCTTTTGATCCCTTTATCTCCAGAAAAGACATAAAGATGAGGGGCAGGATTCAAGGAAAGGCAATAAAGATGATTAAATGTAAGAAAAATGGCTTATATAAAGAAATGACTGAGTAAGCAAAGTGGATTCTTTGGTCCAGGGGGGAAAAATATGGAGAAAGAGATCTACAGAATGATGGTGAGTAACTTGGAAAGGGTAAAAAGGGTAAAACATTCCTTTCCTTCAATCCTTTCCTTCCTTTCCATCTCCCCATCCTAAACTGTGTGGGACAAGTCTGCAGGTACCCAGTGCACTGCCAGGCAGGGCTACAACACACCTGGGGCTGCTCAATGGGCCAGCAGAACTCCCACATGTCCATCAGTCCTCTCACTGGCAGTGGGACAGAGCAGCCATCTGAGGGGTTTGCCAGGCTGGGGCTGGCCCTTGCTGCCAGATGGAGAATGAGTGTGGGAGTCCCATTCCTGACCTCTGGCCCGCAGTGGGATGGACAGAGCTCCATAACAGAGGAGAAAATGCTGCTTCCACACGACAACAAGATAAACGTTTTCATAAGGAAGTCTCCACATGGGAGATGCCAGCAGCTCTGAGGTGTTGCAGGGAAGTAAAGCAATGACCAGTCCTGCTGCCCTGGCAGGTTTAGCACCAAGGCTTGTCCCAACCTTTTTATGGCCTTTAACAGGGACATTCCTGTTTGCTTTAGAGTCAGCAAAATGGAGTCCGGGATCATCCTGTCTCTGAGGAGTCCCAGGTACTGCAGAGCACTCAGCTTGCAAGTTTAAAAAAATGTGGTTATAATTTCTATTTTATTGTCACTGTATTCAAACAACATCTCTTCTTCTTCCTGGGCATAGCTGCTGCTGGCTGACTTTTTTCACTGTCCCCATTGCATTGCTCCTCATGGGTGGTCCCTCTCTCCTTGATGGCCTCCCACAGCTCTCTGTAGCTAAGATATTGTCGTATTTTCATGATTTAACTGAGTGTCCCAAAAGCCACCCTTTGGCAAAAGGCATTTGTCTACTGTCCCTCTCACATGCGCTTTCATTTAAAGGCTACTCTGGGCAAGGGAAGGGAAACCTCAAGTTTTCTTTCTTCCAGACTTTCCCCAAGGCCAAACAAGCCACCCAAGGATGAAGGAGCCGTTTTGGCACAAATAAACTGTATGGGTGTTGCTTAGATGGGTTTTGTCTTTTTCAAGTGGAGAGAGAGGGCTGTGGTCATGGAGAACATGGAGAACACAGAGGAATCCATCTCCTAGGGTGGCTATGCAAGCCCAAATCTGCCTTGCAAGGCAGCAACCTGCATCACAATCCACCTACCCAAATCACAGCAATAGAAATGCACCTTTTAAATGCTGTTAAGAAACCCTCCCCTTTTCTAATCCCACTTGCCACAATTCAATGTCCCACTGACTTCTTCCCTTGCTTTCCTAAAGCATTATCCATTTGTCCCTGAAGTGTCCCATGTCTCAAGGTGCCCCGCTGGGCAGGACTGCTGCAGTGACATCATTTCCCTGGGAGATGACTGAGCCATGCACACTNTGAAAGGCTGAAGCACAGTGAAATAAAAATAAATGCACTGCATTGTGTAATAGGAGGCACAGAGCACATCTGTTTGCTGGCGTTGGGTTGGGAAAGTGCAGGGGAAATTTGGAGCTCTGTCAGAGGGACAGGCTGAACTTTGTTCCCATGTCTCACAGAGCTGCACAAAGTCTCCTCTGTAGAATTGCCAGTTAATTAAAAATGATATTTACGGTACTCTGGAGATGCATGCTCATAATTCTGCTTTTAGCATTTCTACAAAGTCTGGCACAGCAAGAGGGTTGGGGCCCTGGCCATGCAAGCAGCAGCTCCTGTCGTGGTGCTGCCCCTGTGGCTGCAGTCCTCACAGAGGGGCTTTGGGCTGCCAAGGCCATTTCCATCACTCTGTGTTTGCTGGCAGGATTTTATCACCCACATCTGCTGCAGTGAATGTGAGACACCCCTCCACCTCACGCTGAGATTCCCAGGTGCGTTGGGAGCAGGAGTGAATTACCCTGCCTGTGGCAGGTACGATGCTCTCAGTTCACAAGTGCAACTCACAGCGAGATGCACAGAGGCTCAGAGGAACCCAGTGCATCCAGAAGTACCAAAATAACAACCTGTTCTCAAACCACTGGACTCCCATTCCCTTGCCTCCTTCTTCCTCTAGCTCACATCCACGCTGCTCACAGAAATTGTCCTCGGGCACCTCCAGGGTATTTCCTTGGCACTCTTTGTACAGCCAAGCACTTAGAGACACTTGCAGTATTTCCTGCTATGTGACGCATGGGCTTTTGGACAGCAGAGTGTGATGACTCAAGGAGAAGCAATGTCCTGAAATTCTAAACATGCACAGGATAAAATAATGCTGTAGAGATGATGGAGGACAGAGGGAGCAGGGAGATCTTCAGTGATTTTAACTCCCCTGTAAAGGCAACTGCTCTGCAGAGAGTCAGAGAGAGAGAGGCTTCTCTAGAGGCGTGTTGGAGCAGAAACCTGCGCCTCTGCTGACCACAGATGGGGATTAGTGAGGATGTTTTTTTCAACCTGCTCCCAACTGGCCACTCTCAGCAGCCCCTGGGGCCTCTTCTTGCTCTTCTAGCCTGAATTCGAAGAGATTGCATGTAGTGAAGCAACCTCTCATTCATCTGGACAGAGGACCAGGTGACTGTGGGATGAGGTCCCCACCTCCCCATCTCATGCTATCCCCCTCCCTTCAACATCTTTAAAAATTCCAGCTTCACAAAACTCCTACAGAAGTCCATAACTAAACTTTACCCCACCATCCCAGCCCTCCACATCCCCTGGCACCCACCTCCACCCTGGTGCCAGCAGCTCATCTTTGGCAGGGGAGAGCAGACCCTGAGCTCGGCCGGCACCCGCGGCGGGGCTCTGCAGAGCCGGGGGAGCTTGTGCCTCATCCTCGCGTATTTTTTCATATCCTTTTTTTGGGAAGATAAAGCTCCTCTCACGGTGAGTATCCAGGTGCTGGCAGCCTGCACTGATAGCTGTTAATCTGTCCTAAAGGCCAGACATTGTGAGTGTGTGGCAGTGAGTTGTTACAAGCTTGCTAAGAACAAGTTTCTGTAGTTGAATATTTAGCTGTTATTATGTGCATAAAGGTTCTGTCCTGATACCACTGAAAACAATAATAAAAATCTCATTAACATTTGATTACAAAGCCCTTCCTTCTATTCCTTTTTACACACTGCCAATCAGTTCAAAAAGGATGGCATCTGCTGATGGAAAAAAAGATGATGAAAGCTAGAGAAACTCCTTGACACACTCCTTTTGGCTTTATGTATTTCACTTTGAATTAGGATGCCAAACCAGGAGAATGACACAGCAGACTTCTGAGGAATTAAAAAAACATGAATCAAACTTCAGCATGATTTTATTTGCTAAAAAAAAATCCCCCAACTATGGAACCCAAAAAATAAAATACTGTTTTGGCTGTTTCTCATGGCCTCCTTGCTTTTTTATGCTTCATTGTACTTTAATGCTCCACCCCAGGACAATGAAGGATAAAAAGTCTTTTTTATGACTAAGTCTGTTGAGACCAGATAATCTCTTGGTTGAAGGGGTCAAGGGTTTAGGAAGGGGCCAGGGAGTGTGAGAATCTCAGAGGGATACCATTCTCCATGACCTGACATCCAGTTCCCCCAGGTTAATTTCACCCTGTGATCTCCCTGCAGAGGGGATATCTTGGTTTGCATGGGCCTCACCTGGCTAAGAGCCAGAGGACATCTTCTTCCCATCATCACAAACCCCACCAACATCCAACTGCAAGGAAGGCTGGAAACCACTGCAGAAAGCACCAATGCATTGCCAAAGCTCCCACACAAGCAAAAGATTTCCCAGATGGCTCCAGGAAGCAGACTGGAAGACACACCAGGTAAAGGTGAAACACATGACTGGGTGAAATGACTTTCCAATGTTAAATCAGGAGTGTGGCTCACTTCTGAAGGTGCAGTCAGCTCACAGGAATCAGACACTGGGGAGACCACAGCATCTCCATCAGTGCCAGTGCTGTTTTACATCCTCTCCCCACCCCAGCATGACCCCAAAGTGGGCTGACCCCCAGGGCCAAGCGACTGACCAAAGAGAAATGGACTTCTCCCTCCCTGTCTCAGAAATTAAAGCCTGGCTCAGCATGACATAAAAATAGCTTGAAGAGGCCATGGTCTCATCCATCATGGCACTTTGCCTAAGCCATGGAAAAGAGATGACAAATCTGTCACTGA
>VZTZ01028020.1:0-11964 GCA_013400955.1 Drymodes brunneopygia | reverse complement strand
GGATCCCTGGCAGTGCCCAAGGATGTCCAGGCTGGACATTGGGGCTGGGAGCAGCCTGGGACAGTGGGAGGTGTCCCTGCCATGGCACGGGTGGTACTGGGTGGGCTTTAGGGTCCCTTCCCACCCAAGCCACTCAGATTTCATGATTTGATGTCTTTTCCCAGTCACTCCCAGCCTGTGGAACAGAAAGGATCACAGAGAATCCCTCCCATTCCCAGGGAGCCCCAGGGTGGGGAGGAGAGCCCTGCAGGGAACCTGAGCTGAGCCTCCCCCAGCCCATCCTGGATAAAACCCGGCCTAGGGTTAAACCCAGCACTCCACAGGAGCCCAGAGCCACCCTTTGGGAGCTCCCCAGAGATGAAGCCTTGGCAGGACCATCTTTAGCAAAGCTTCCCTCCTCAGCATCTCCCCTGCTCCTACAGGAACAATTCCAAACTGGGCACGGGAACCTCAAACTGGACATGGGAACCCCAAACTGGACATGGGAACCTCAAACTGGACACAGGAACCCCAAACTGGACACGGGAACCTCCAGACTGAAAGCCCCACCAAACCAGCCCCAAAAGGAGATGAAACCAAGCCCAGAAGCTCCTCCTGAACTCAGATGAAGCCCAAGGCATTGGAGCTGTGCTGGACCTGTCTGATCCCAAGGGAAAGGACTCAGGATCCTTGGATCACAGCTGGGGCTGCCCTCAGCCCTGGCAGTTTGCTCCCCATCAGTGCCACAGGAGGCTGGGATGAGGTTTATCCCTGATTCCCTTCTCCCAATCCCTGATTCCCTTCTCCCAATCCCTGATTCCCTTCTCTCAATCCCTGATTCCCTTCTCTCAATCCCTGATTCCCTTCTCTCAATCCCTGATTTCCTTCTGTCAATCCTTGATTCCTTTCTCTCAGTCCCTGATTCCCTTTTCTTATTCCCTGATTCCCTTCTCTCATTCCCTGATTCCCTTCTCTCAATCCCTGATTTCCTTCTGTCAATCCTTGATTCCTTTCTCTCAGTCCCTGATTCCCTTTTCTTATTCCCTGATTCCCTTCTCTCATTCCCTGATTCCCTTCTCTCAATCCCTGATTTCCTTCTGTCAATCCTTGATTCCTTTCTCTCAGTCCCTGATTCCCTTTTCTTATTCCCTGATTCCCTTCTCTCATTCCCTGATTCCCTTCTCTCAATCCCTGATTTCCTTCTGTCAATCCTTGATTCCTTTCTCTCAGTCCCTGATTCCCTTTTCTTATTCCCTGATTCCCTTCTCTCATTCCCTGATTCCCTTCTCTCAATCCCTGATTTCCTTCTGTCAATCCTTGATTCCTTTCTCTCAGTCCCTGATTCCCTTTTCTTATTCCCTGATTCCCTTCTCTCATTCCCTGATTCCCTTCTCTCAATCCCTGATTTCCTTCTGTCAATCCTTGATTCCTTTCTCTCAGTCCCTGATTCCCTTTTCTTATTCCCTGATTCCCTTCTCTCATTCCCTGATTCCCTTCTCTCAATCCCTGATTTCCTTCTGTCAATCCTTGATTCCTTTCTCTCAATCCCTGATTCCCTTCTCTCATTCCCTGATTCCCTTCTCTCATTCCCTGAGTTCTGCACCTCCCCTGCCTCTGCTTACCTGAAATGCCACAGCTGCCTAAAACCAGCCCTAGGAACCAGATCCTGTTCGTTTTATTGCCCTTTTTCCCTGATTTTCCCACTGAAGGCCACTGCTCCATGTGCTGGGAACACACACTGGCAATTCCCACCACTCACCCCAAAAGCAGCCCTGGGAGAAGCAGGTGATGCCAAGGATGAGTTCCTGCCCACCCCAGCTCCACCAGCACCTCCTGTTCCAGCACCTCAATCCCTCCCAAATCTGTGCAGAGCCACTCTCAGCTCCAGCACTGCCAAGGAACCAGTCCTGGGGGAGATCCCAAATCTGGATCCAACCCTCTGGAGCTCAGCAGGACCAGGTCAAGGTCCAAGGTCTGGAACTGCCCCTGAGAGCCTCACAGCAAACTCCCTCAGGGCCCTCAGCTCATTCCCAAAGCTCCTGCCCTGGAATGATGGTCCTGGATCAGCCTGGGCTCTGAGCTCAGCTCTGGCTCATGGCTGGAGGTGCAGGAGCTCAGCCCTGCTCAGGTAGAGGCAGGGAAGGCACCAGGGCTCGGCTGGATGGGGCTTGGAACAACTTGGGATAACAGGAGGTGTCCCTGAGCATGGCAGGGGTGGGATGGGATGGGATGGGCTCTGAGCTCCCTTCCCACCCAAACCATTCCAGGAGTCATTCCATCATTCCATGTCCCAAAAAGCCAGGATCCAGCTGCAGGAGGAGTCAGGCCTGGCTTGTGCTGAGGCCAATTTCCCTGGCTCCATCCCAAATCTCACCTGTGCACTGGAAAGGGACTCCAGGCACCACCAGGATACTGGGATTTTGTCCTGCCCTTCCCCAAGGGCTCAGCCACTCCAGCAGGATGGAGCTGCCTCTCCAGGCCCTTCACTGGAGCATTTCTCTGATAAAACCTGGATAAATTTGGGCTCAGCCACCCCAGCAGGATGGAGCTGCCTCTCCAGGCCCTGCACTGGGACATTTCTCTGATAAAACCTGGATAAATTCAGGCTCAGCCACCCCAGCAGGATGGAGCTGCCTCTCCAGGCCCTGCACTGGGACATTTCTCTGATAAAACCTGGATAAATTCAGACTCAGCCCCCCCAGCAGGATGGAGCTGCCTCTCCAGGCCCTGCACTGGGACCTTTCTCTGATAAAACCTGGATAAATTTGGGCTCAGCCACCCCAGCAGGATGGAGCTGCCTCTCCAGGCCCTTCACAGGAGCATCTCCCTGATAAAACCTGGATAAATTCAGGTTTACCCACCCCAGGAGGACACAGCTGCCTCTCCAGGCCCTGTCATTCCCACTGGAGCATTTCCCTGATAAAACCTGGATAAATTCCTGACACAGAAATCACCTGACAGGGACATCCTCCACCTCCAGAGAATAACTGGTGTCTCATCCACTGCTTCCAAAAGTCACTTTTGGCCAAGCCTTGAGCAGAGGATTCCTGCTGCAGCCCATGATGGCTCTGGATACAATGGGAACAGCCCAGGTTTGGGATATCCAGCATCCCTGGCTGCTTTTCCATGCAAATATTGCTCAGGATATTTTATATTTTATCAGGAATGTCAGGGCTGTGCACACAGGAGCTGTGAGCACAAAGTGGCTCCAGCTGTACTTTCATTAATCCTCTGCTATCCCAGCTTTATTCCAAGTGGGAATTCCCTGTTGGTGAACAGCAAATCCAATTTTGGGGTGAGAAATGGGATCTTCACCTTCAACCACTACCCAGGGACAATGACAAGGGCAAGGGATCACTGGAAAATCCAGATAATCCTGGGGATGGGATGGGATGGGCTCTGAGCTCCCTGAGAGCTGCAGAGGGACTGGGGACAAGGGACAGAGGGACAGGACACAGGGAATGGCTTCCCAGTGCCAGAGGGCAGGGCTGGATGGGAGATTGGGCAGGAATTGTTCCCTGGCAGGGTGGGCAGGCCCTGGCACAGGGTGCCCAGATTTGCTGTGGCTGCCCCTGGATCCCTGGCAGTGCCCAAGGCCAGGTTGGACAGGTTTTGGATCAAGCTGGTGCTGCCTGCCACAGAAAGTGGTGGATTAGCAAAGATTCCCCTCTAATGCAGCTAAAAGTAACCAATTGGAGAGATTTCTGGAATTAACAAACCTGTCATTTCCACATAAATTGCAATTTTTTTTTCATTTTTGCCTGAACAAGGGGCATTGACAACTTGTACATACTTCTTTTATTGTGAAAATGACCCTCTGGATCATCCCTTCCCACTGCAACCCCTCTGGAATCCCCCTTCCCCCAGCCCTGCTCCAAGCCCTCAGGGACTGAGGTGACTTTTCCCATTCTCAAACCAAAGTGGGCCCCAACCCTTCCCTCCTGCTTCCCCTCGGGATACATTTGGACTTTCCCAGCTCATCCCACGGGGATTTCTCTCTCTCCCAAGGTGGATTTGTGGCACAGCTCCATTCTCCCTGCCCAGCACATCCCAGCAATGATTCCCCCAGCAGAGCTCCCGGGATGCTGCAGGCACAGGGAGCTGCTGGGCAGGGAAAAGCCCTGGTTTGGCCCCAGAGAGGTCACTCAGTCCCAGGGAAGCTCCAGACAAATCCATCCCCCAGGAATCACTGCCTGGATCAGGCTGCCACAGAGCCAGGGCCCCGCTCAGGGCAGGAATTCCCACTTTTCCTTTGGAGCATCCCCTCTCCCATGAGCCAGGGGGTCACCCAGGAGCTCTGTGCCAGGTCAGGACCAGGCTGGGAATTCCAGGGCTGGGAATTCTGAGGGATCCAGTGCCTGCAGCATTGCAGGGCTGGGAATTCTGAGGGATCCAGTGCCTGCAGCATTGCAGGGCTGGGAATTCTGAGGGATCCAGTGCCTGCAGCATTGCAGGGCTGGGAATGCAGGACAGCCAGGGCAGGGTTAGGGAAGCAGCTCCTGGGCCAGGTTATTTTCCCCACATGCAGCAGCCCAGCCAAGCAGCACAAACCCCCCATGCAAGGGCAGCCCCAGGCAGGCAGCAGGGACAGGGGGACACAGCCAGCAGCTCCCCCAAGCCCCGGGGATGGCAGGGGGACCCCGGGGTCACCCCCAGGAGCAGGGCAGGAGCAGGCTCTGCACGAGGTGTTAGGGGAGCAGCTGGGGACAAACGAGCAGAGCTGGGTCTGGTCTTACCTTCTGCAGGTGCAGTGCAGCCCAAAAAAAGGAGAGAAACACCCCTTTAACAACTTCAGCAACACAATGGACTCAGCATCAATCCACACAAAGCCTCCCCTCCCCTCCACCACAACCACAGCCCAAAATTTGGGGCAGGGATCCCAGGTGAGGGGGGATGAACCTGCCAGGTGCTGCCAGGCCAGCTCCAGGGTGGAACCTTCCCCTGGGAATGGATTTGGTGGGAAAACCCTGGAATAGGAATTGCCTCACTGCTCATCCCCCTCATCCCCACTCCCAGCTCACCATTCCAGCCCTGCACCCCAAAATCCCAGGGGTTCAATGGAGCAGGAGCCTCCTCACCCCAGGGGTGACCCACGGGCCCCCCAAGGATGCCACCAGGGCCCATTTGCGATGTCCCCCAGGGCACCTGCAGGGTCACACCCTGCACCCACCCTGCCACAGCAGCACCCTGAGTGGCATCTCTGCTGCACACCAGGATTTTGGGCCTTCCTGGAGCTGCTGGGGGCCCCCGAGGCAGGAGGGGGTGCAGGATCAGAGTTGGAGCTCAGGAACCACTCCTGGAGCTCAGGAATCACATCTGGAGCTCAGGAACCACTCTTGGGGCTCAGGAACCGCACCTGGGGCGCAGGAACCACTCCTGGAGCTCAGGAATCACATCTGGAGCTCAGGAACCACTCTTGGGGCTCAGGAACCGCACCTGGGGCGCAGGAACCACTCCTGGAGCTCAGGAATCACATCTGGAGCTCAGGAACCACTCTTGGGGCTCAGGAACCGCACCTGGGGCGCAGGAACCACTCCTGGAGCTCAGGAATCACATCTGGAGCTCAGGAACCACTCTTGGGGCTCAGGAACCGCACCTGGGGCGCAGGAACCACTCCTGGAGCTCAGGAATCACATCTGGAGCTCAGGAACCACTCTTGGGGCTCAGGAACCGCACCTGGGGCGCAGGAACCACTCCTGGAGCTCAGGAATCACATCTGGAGCTCAGGAACCACTCTTGGGGCTCAGGAACCGCACCTGGGGCGCAGGAACCACTCCTGGAGCTCAGGAATCACATCTGGAGCTCAGGAACCACTCTTGGGGCTCAGGAACCGCACCTGGGGCGCAGGAACCACTCCTGGAGCTCAGGAATCACATCTGGAGCTCAGGAACCACTCTTGGGGCTCAGGAACCGCACCTGGGGCGCAGGAACCACTCCTGGAGCTCAGGAATCACATCTGGAGCTCAGGAACCACTCTTGGGGCTCAGGAACCGCACCTGGGGCGCAGGAACCACTCCTGGAGCTCAGGAATCACATCTGGAGCTCAGGAACCACTCTTGGGGCTCAGGAACCGCACCTGGGGCGCAGGAACCACTCCTGGAGCTCAGGAATCACATCTGGAGCTCAGGAACCACTCTTGGGGCTCAGGAACCGCACCTGGGGCGCAGGAACCACTCCTGGAGCTCAGGAATCACATCTGGAGCTCAGGAACCACTCTTGGGGCTCAGGAACCGCACCTGGGGCGCAGGAACCACTCCTGGAGCTCAGGAATCACATCTGGAGCTCAGGAACCACTCTTGGGGCTCAGGAACCGCACCTGGGGCGCAGGAACCACTCCTGGAGCTCAGGAATCACATCTGGAGCTCAGGAACCACACCTGGAGGGCTCAGGAGAAACCTGGAGCTGGGGTCAGCCTGGAGGGCACCACAAACCTCTCACAAGACACTGAAGCTGGACTAATTAATTAACAGCTTTAATTAAAGCTCTATCAGCACAACAGGATGTGAGCTGCAGGAACATCAGGGACTGGGACATGGAGAGTCCTGGCTGGGGACAAATCCCTTTGCAGCCCTTCCAGCTGTGGGTTTTGGGTGCAGGCACAGCCCCAGGAGCACAGCACTGCTGCTCCTGCTCATCCTCAGGGAAGGGGAACCACAATTCCTCATCCCAGGGCAGCAGGCAAAAGTGAAGCTCCTTCCTCTGAGGCTTCTGTTAAAATTGCAGTGGGTTTGGGATCCTCTCTCTGTATTTCTGCTCCAGAACCTGATTTGATTAAAATGTCAGTGGGTTTGGGATCCTCTCTGTATTTCTGCTCCAGAACCTGATTTTATTAAAATTTCAGTGGGTTTGGGATCCTCTCTGTATTTCTGCTCCAGAATCTGATTTTATTAAAATCCCAGTGGGTTTGGAATCCTCTCTGTATTTCTGCTCCAGAACCTGATTTTATTAAAATTCCACTGGTTTTGATATCCTCTCTGTATTTCTGCTCCAGAACCTGATTTTATCAAAATTCCAGTGGTTTTGAGATCCTCTCTGTATTTCCGCTCCAGAACCTGATTTTATCAAAATTCCAGTGGTTTTGAGATCCTCTCTGTATTTCCGCTCCAGAACCTGATTTTATCAAAATTCCAGTGGTTTTGAGATCCTCTCTGTATTTCCGCTCCAGAACCTGATTTTATCAAAATTCCAGTGGTTTTGAGATCCTCTCTGTATTTCTGCTCCAGAACCTGATTTTGTTATAATTTCAGTGGGTTTGGGATCCTCTCTGTATTTCTGCTCCAGAATCTGATTTTATTAAAATCCCAGTGGGTTTGGAATCCTCTCTGTATTTCTGCTCCAGAACCTGATTTTATTAAAATTCCACTGGTTTTGATATCCTCTCTGTATTTCNTCCGGTGGTTTTGGGCCCCTCTCTGTATTTCTGCTCCAGACCCTGATTTGATTAAAATTCCAGTGTTTTTGGGACCCTCTCTGTATTTCTGCTCCAGAACCACGAGCCAGCCTGCACTGAGCAGAAACCCCAAACTGAAATATTTTGGAGGCCTCAGCTGTGGTGTTTCCCAGGAGGGAGAGCCAAGCTCTGAGCCTCCTCACCAGCAGAGGGTTCCACCCCACACTTCTCCTTCCAGCAGTGAACATCCTCCTGCACAGCAGGAAAACTCTGCAGGTTTATCTCTGTAAAACAGCAAAAACTGCTCCAGCCAGGCTGGGCTGGGCTGAGAGAAGGGAATATCCTGTTATTTATGGATTTTATACCTTTGTAAGAGGGAAATGCACAGAGACACCTGAGGAGAGATTCTCCTACACACAGTAATTGTATTGAACCCTCCCTGCCAGTGCTGACAGCCCAACCTTCCTGTAGCAATGCTCTCCTTGAATTATTAATTTTCAAACCAACATTTTGCCCTACATTTGTTATTTATGGATTCCGCCAACTCCTCTCTGTGTTCTGCACAGACACTGAGTGGTTCAGAAGCCTGTCCCTTGTCCCCAGTCCCTCTCCAGCTCTCCTGGAGCCCCTTTAGGCCCTGCAAGGGGCTCTGAGCTCTCCCTGGATCCTTCTCCTCTCCAGGTGAGCACCCCCAGCTCTCCCAGCCTGGCTCCAGAGCAGCTCTGGGGCCTCCTCTGGGCTCTCTCCAGCAGCTCCAGAGGAAGCCAAACCCCACTGAGAGCTGCAGGGGCTCCCTGGAGCCCTCCCTGCTGCAGCCCCAGCCCCAAGGAACTCAGAGACAAACCCTGAACCATCCCATAACCAAAATGCCCCCACCAAATTGCCCCTTTGTTGTGGAAGAGCCACAGAAGCCCAGCTGTGGGGAGGAAATCCTGCACAGGGCAAGCCCCAGAGGCTGGCAGTGTTTTCATGGACATTTTACAAATCCACATTGCAAGGAGCTCCCTCAGGGGGATCTGAGCTAAGCCAGGCTGGGGATTCCTTGGAAGGAATGTCTGAATGTCCCTGTGACCAACATCCAACCCCTGGGACAAGACCTCAGGGGGTCCAGGACACAGGGAATGGCTTCCCAGTGCCAGGGTTAGATGGGAAATTGGGAATTAATTGTTCCCTGGCAGGGTGGGCAGGCCCTGGCACAGGGTGCCCAGATTTGCTGTGGCTGCCCCTGGATCCCTGGCAGTGCCCAAGGCCAGGCTGGAGGGGGCTTGGGGACACCTGGGACAGTGGGAGGTGTCCCTGACATGGCAGAGGTGGCACTGGATGGGATTTAAGGCCCCAGTCTGGGATTCTCTGATTCCCTCTCCATTCCAAACACCACCAGTGAAAAGGGAAATTTGGTTTCTGTGCCTTTATTGCCCTCAAAGAAGTCCAAGGGCCTGGTTTGGTTTCTGTCAGGAATTCTCTGAGTGTTTGAGGTGCAGCAGCCAGAGCTCCCTGTGTGCTCCCATTTCAGGGCTGGAGTCAATGTTTGATTATTCCCTTGTTTAACCATTACTTGGGCAAAAGCAGCCCCTGTGTTTGGCCAGGGGCTCCCAGGATGGTGCTCTCCATAAAACCCAAGGAAAAAAACCTGAGCATTATTGGCTATTGAGAGGAAAAGGCAGCAGAGACACCTCCCAAAAAAAGCTCATTTTGATCAGATCCCCTCACACTGAATTTAACACACCAAGGAAACCCAAGGACAAATTAAAATTTCTGATTTGAAAAGCTTGATCTCATCAGACAGTGCCCACCCATCCCATCAATCCCACACATTCCATGCAGGGAACATTCCCAGCAGAGCTCCCCTGTCCCACACACCTTCAAAGGGGGAGTTTGAGCTTGGGGATGTGTGAGGAATCCAACCCCAACTCCTCCAAGGCCCTGGGCTGACCTTTACAGATGTCACCACTAAAATCAGGGTAAAAATAAAACCCTAAATACAGGTGAGGCCAGCCAGGATCCCCTCGGGTTCTGCATGGCAACATAACACCCTCATGAAAGCCCTGGCCTCGTCCAAAAATCCCCAAACTGTCCTGCACAGGGCAGAAATGCCCCAATCCCTGAATTTTAACTGCAATTCCAAGCCCTCCACAGCAGTCCTGGTGCTTCCAAGGGCTCTGAGCTCTCCCCCCATGCCCTGGAGCTGCTTCCCAGAGATCATTCCAGGGAGAGGGACTGGCAAACAGGAGAATTATCCCAGCTGGGCTCCCCATTCCCTCTGCCCCATCCCCTTGTCCTTTCCAAACCTGCTCTCAGCTCCCTGAATCCCACATTTCCCAAAGCCTGATGATGTTTAACTCACCCTCCCATCACCTCCCAGGATCCATGGGGAGTTCATCAGTGGGTTTTGCTGGTTTCCTCAACTCACCTGATCTCCTTGAGTCCTTCTTTCTGGATGACCTGAAGGATCTCTTTATGGCTCATTGGTGTGTTGGGATATTTCTCCAGGACCTGGCAAGAGAGAGCAGATGGAGAGGAAGTCACTCCTTTGCACTCTGAATTTACATTTTAAAGCACCTAAACCTCCACTTAATGGCTTGGATTCCTCCGAGGACACAACCCAGGGAGAACAACAGACCCTGCACCCCTCCCCACGCCCTCTGAAGGACTCAGGGAGCAGAGAGGGTGGAGAGATTGGCCACAGGATTTCTTTCAGTGCAATTCCCAGTTTTATTTCCAGTGTGCTCCCCTCTGCCAGCACTCCCTGGAGAGTGAAATGCTCCACAGCCATGGGGTGGAACCCCACCTGGAACACACTGCAGGAACTGTGATAACCTCCCAAAACCCCAAATCCTCCAGCTGGAACAGCCACTGAGCAGCGTGGCTGAAAATGTTACAGCTGAAGGAAATGGGGTTTGGCACTGCTGGGGCTGTGTGAAACCCTCCGCACACAGAAAATCCCAAACTCTGCTCCATGGGAATGGGGTCTGTGCTCACATTCCGAGCTCCCGGGGATCCCTGTGCCCCTTTCCAAGGTGTGGCACTGCTGGGGCTGTGTGAAACCCTCCGCACACAGAAAATCCCAAACTCTGCTCCATGGGAATGGGGTCTGTGCTCACATTCCGAGCTCCCGGGGATCCCTGTGCCCCTTTCCAAGGTGTGGCACTGCTGGGGCTGTGTGAAACCCTCCGCACACAGAAAATCCCAAACTCTGCTCCATGGGAATGGGGTCTGTGCTCACATTCCGAGCTCCCGGGGATCCCTGTGCCCCTTTCCAAGGTGTGGCACTGCTGGGGCTGTGTGAAACCCTCCGCACACAGAAAATCCCAAACTCTGCTCCATGGGAATGGGGTCTGTGCTCACATTCCGAGCTCCCGGGGATCCCTGTGCCCCTTTCCAAGGTGTGGCACTGCTGGGGCTGTGTGAAACCCTCCGCACACAGAAAATCCCAAACTCTGCTCCATGGGAATGGGGTCTGTGCTCACATTCCGAGCTCCCGGGGATCCCTGTGCCCCTTTCCAAGGTGTGGCACTGCTGGGGCTGTGTGAAACCCTCCGCACACAGAAAATCCCAAACTCTGCTCCATGGGAATGGGGTCTGTGCTCACATTCCGAGCTCCCGGGGATCCCTGTGCCCCTTTCCAAGGTGTGGCACTGCTGGGGCTGTGTGAAACCCTCCGCACACAGAAAATCCCAAACTCTGCTCCATGGGAATGGGGTCTGTGCTCACATTCCGAGCTCCCGGGGATCCCTGTGCCCCTTTCCAAGGTGTGGCACTGCTGGGGCTGTGTGAAACCCTCCGCACACAGAAAATCCCAAACTCTGCTCCATGGGAATGGGGTCTGTGCTCACATTCCGAGCTCCCGGGGATCCCTGTGCCCCTTTCCAAGGTGTGGCACTGCTGGGGCTGTGTGAAACCCTCCGCACACAGAAAATCCCAAACTCTGCTCCATGGGAATGGGGTCTGTGCTCACATTCCGAGCTCCCGGGGATCCCTGTGCCCCTTTCCAAGGTGTGGCACTGCTGGGGCTGTGTGAAACCCTCCGCACACAGAAAATCCCAAACTCTGCTCCATGGGAATGGGGTCTGTGCTCACATTCCGAGCTCCCGGGGATCCCTGTGCCCCTTTCCAAGGTGTGGCACTGCTGGGGCTGTGTGAAACCCTCCGCACACAGAAAATCCCAAACTCTGCTCCATGGGAATGGGGTCTGTGCTCACATTCCGAGCTCCCGGGGATCCCTGTGCCCCTTTCCAAGGCAGCAGTGCAGCTGCAGCAGGGCCAGGGAGCTCTGGAGGCTGCAGCAGGCAGATGCCACTCACCACACGTCACCGGGATATTTCAGGCCCTATTTCTGCTGGGGAGGGGGATGGGCAGGAAATGCCTCGTTTCCGTCTTAATCATCAGCTTCTGACCCGAGCCCAGCACTTCAAAGCCTAGGCCTGGCTTAGGCTCAGCCCAGAACCACCCAGGGTGCTCAGCACAAAGCCCACAGTGACTCTGCAGGAGGAGAGGAGCTGTTCCCACTGCTCTGCTGAGCAGAACCCACAGCCCCTGCTGGACCCTGCCCCTCATTCCCTCCAGAACTCCAGATTATCCCAATCCAGGCTTTGCAA
>VZTZ01027989.1:0-10227 GCA_013400955.1 Drymodes brunneopygia | reverse complement strand
GGCTTGCCACTCCCTTGGGCACAGCTCCTCACCTTGCCTTAACAAAAGCAGACACATACAGCAGTCCAAAGACAAACACAGGGGTTACCATTCAATTTTGTGATAACCATTCTCAGGTGATAATCACTACTTTGTGCTGAGCAAACACCAACACTCCACCGTGGTAAACCAGAACCAGTGACAGAGCTGTGATCCAATCCTTAAGTGAGGTCCTATTCAGATGAATTATTCAGAATCTCTAACCAGGGATTTAAGATGCATTTTTCCCCAGAAAGGCAGGAAATCCCTCTTCATCACACTCCTCCCAGGAAGCCCTTCATGCCACAGTTTCTAGACTTCAGATCACAAGACTGACAACCTTTTTAGTTCTAGAGAAGAGGATGATCCCAGATCTCAGCCAGGCCCAGGCATTTCCATCTGGAAAGCAGAGACTGCCAGCAGTTTCATCAGTGAGATCTCTCTCATGAGGGGAGACCCATGAGAGCAGCTTTGAACCTCATTCCCCAGCCATACCACTGACAGGCTGACTCTGTGCCAAACACCCTCATACCAAAGCACACATGGGGGGGCAGAAAACAAACCACTCCCAAAAAAGCAGTGTCCCTTCCCTCACCAGACCCAAATTCAGTGGTGCTAGCCATTCCCTGATAAGCGTCATGGCAGACACCTAGGTAGGGACATCTCCTTCTCACTCTCAGGGAAATGGCTCCTTTGTATCCCCTCTGCTCCCCCCCTCACTCTGCTCCTGCAGCAGCAACTGCATTTTGTGGGACTGGGAAGGCAACACAGCCTCAGGGACACCAGCCCTGACAGTGGACACAGCATGGCTGGCAGAGCCTGGCCTTGATCCCTACCCCCCACCCTGTTTAGTGTGGGCACCTGCTTTCTGAGGCCACAGACATGCGCTGAAGCCCTCCCTGAGAGCTCCCTGTCACGGCAAAGCTGGATGAGAGCTGGGACAAAGCCCTGCCAATGCCCAGACTCCGTATCTGGAGACACAGAAGAGCGAGTTTCCCTGCCAGCGAGATGCAAGCAGAGGTGCCCTCAAGGCACAGCCCAGACTCCATAGGGATCAGTAACTATTCCACTACATTTGGAGACCTGTCAGAAGAAATCTCTCAGTGTGGAGAGCTGCTTCTGGGGAAGGTACACCCCATCACAGTATCCAAGGGTGAATCAAGCCCCCCTGCCCTGCAGCTGTCTGCTGTACCCACGCAGAGAATGCCACAGGCCTAGGGAGCTCTGTCCTACACTCAGAAACAGCAGATTCCTAGGGAGACAGGCGGGAAGGGTGAGCAATGCTGACCTGGCACACATCCCTGCCACAGACACCCACACACACAGCCCCCACTCCTGGAGGGAGGGTGGGCTCCAAGACACNTGGGTGAGCAATGCTGACCTGGCACACATCCCTGCCACAGACACCCACACACATAGCCCCCACTCCTGGAGGGAGGGTGGGTGGGCTCCAAGACACAAAACAGCACCTTCTGCAGCCTCTCAGCACTCTGGACTTGGCTCCATAAAGGGTGGCTCGGTGCTCTCCTCCAGACACAGCTGGCATCAGGCAGCCAGAACCAGGTCCCTGCCAGCAGGCATAAGGGCTCTGCCCTGTCCTTTTGCTCAGAGAGATTTTTGTTCACAGAAGGGTTCGTTGTGTCAGTGTCAACAGCAGTAAACCTGACTGTGCCCAGGAGATCCTCTGCTGGAAGGAGCATCAGATAGAGAAGCTGCACTGTACAATCCAGGGGCTGATTTCCTGCGAGTTTGGTTCAGTCCGTAGTTAAACTGCATCCCCTGGGAAAGGAGGAGTATCACGATTCATGTCTAGAACTACACAATGCTTTTTCCATGACAGGAAAACCCAGACATGAGTGAGAAAAAGCTCAGAAAGACGAGCAGGAGCAGTTTTGTTTCTGCCCTGGTCAGACTCCTGTTTAATCCTACAGGGACAGCCCTGCCCAGAGCCCCTCTATTCGAATGCTGACATTTGGTTCCGTGCAAGAACGCCTCTCCGCTGCAGCCCTGACTCACAGCCGTCGCTTCCCTTTATGCAACACAGCTCCACTTCCTGCGCAGCCGGCGATCCCCGGTGCCAGCAGGAGCCGCGGCCATACGGGTGCCAGACTGCAGCCAGCCTGCGAGAGAGGCACCCCTCCTGCTCCAGCACTTGCACTACTGCCTCACCTCATTACATTATTTCAGTGTTTCAGTGCCCCAAACATCACCCACATCCCCTTTTAGGTGATAAATATCGAGCTCTCCACAATCAGGATCTGATGCTATAATTAGACAGCCCTACAGCACACATTGCTGCATTACACAACACAGCTCGGAGCTCCTGGGTACCGGCTGAAGCTACATTTGCATTTTATTCACATCACAGACAAGCTCTTACAGCAAAATCTCCTGAGTAGTCATGGTTACTGAGCTTTGGTTCAGATGACGAGGCAGTCTGAGAGCATGCAAACAGATTTCCCTGGTCTGAAACTAAACCAGAGGTGAACTCCAGTCACCAGTGCTGTCAGTTCACAGAACTAGACTGGAGTTATCCAGAATTAAAACCTTCAGCACATACACAAAGTGGATGCCAGGTCCTTACAATCAACTGCTTGCTCAATATCCAACCCCCTTTATGGCACACAGGTTGTTAATGCAGACGCAGTTCCATGCGAATCTCATTGCCAAGGCACTACTGCCAGACCAAGAAATGGCTTTGATTCATTTAAAGGTTAATCTCGAAAGCCAGGCTCCAAACTCCAAGGCTTCACAGCTCCATCACATTTCTGTTTTCTCTTCCCCACAGCAGCAGGGCAAGTTCCTGCCCAGACTTTTCCCTACAGCTGCACTAACACTAATAAACTGGATAAATAGTTCACATTACTCACTTTCAGCTGACTGACACAGTGATAGCTGTGTCACTTCTAAAGGGCTGGGTGAAGTGCCCTGCTGCAGCAGTGTGTGCCTCGCAGGAGCACTATAGATCCTGGTGCAGCGAGAGCCATATGGCATCTCCAGAGAGCAGTGCTGTGAGCCAGAGCCCCAGGCTCTGTCTGCAGCTTCCCCACCTACCTGGTACAATTTATAAGCAAGTATTTGTGCATCTAACTCCCACTGGATGCTGCAGGATTAAAATTCCTAACTGGAACCTCAAAAATCCAACCCTACTGACTCTGCTTGGCAAGAGGGAGCTGGGCAGCACAGAAACAGAACCTTGGCAGCTGCACGCCCAACCTGTACAGCTGTTTTGGAATCTGTGTCTGCCAAACAGCATGAGGAAAAAAACTCATCAGGGACAACACTTCGGATGTGTCATTTCCCAAGGTTACCATCAGCTGTTAAGAACATTTATGTAATCAAAAAGTCAGTAGCAGTGGTCAAAGACAGCCCTTGAGCTGGCCTTAGTCACCATCAAACTTTCTAAAGAAAAGACCATTACCTAATTCAACCTACAAAAGCATTCTCCCAAACCTAAGTTTCCTGCATCATCTGCAAGATATGATCTAAATAAGGCAAAACTTCACTGGATCTAGGTCACAGACACAGGTTTGTTTTTCAGTAAGATGTCCCAGAGGAATTGGCTATTTTGTTTAAATTGTTCCTGACTTGCAACACCATATATAAGGACACCCAGGAGCAGACCAAGTAGATGAGAAGTAGGAATGGGCTAACTTCACCTCATCAAAGCTGGGCTGCTTCTCACTCTCAGGGAAGATAAAACCATAGATTGCATCAGAGTCATGTCTGTGGCTGCTGAGGGTCCACAGGTTAATTGCAAGAGGTGCAAAAATTCTCAGGTCAAGTAAGCTTGTCTTCAATTTACGAGGATCCACACACACACACATCTCCAAGGGTCTCCAAACCACAGTGGCTGAAAACCCTGAGGAGAAGAGAAACCAATTTCAGCTCTTCCTAGGATGAATCCAGGGAATTACTTCTCTTGTTTGACTATGGAAGGAGCCCTGGCAGAAGTGCCACAGTAACATTTCTGAGCATCTCCCAGGTCAGCCCTCAGGCTCTTTTTAGGTGCCTACAGTTCACAGAAGAATTACAAAGACAAATCTTTAACTCTGAAGTGTTTTTTACATCTTTGGAGCTACTACACCAAAGCAGTCCAGACTCCAATGGTTAGCCTTACTTTTGGTTATGTTGGTTTTTTCCTCCCCATTGCTTGCATGTAATAATAGCAGATTACATAAAGTCAGGAAATGGGACCGGCACAAAGTTCAAACTAATTTTCCTATTAAAGGCCTTGCGCAACCATTTTTACAGCAGGCCTTTAATGACATCTTTAGTCCAGTTACAAGGTTGAAATTACAAGCATTTTCAGGTAGCTTGGGCAGGTTATCAATACTTCCTGCAAAACAGATTTTGTCTTTCATATTTCTTTGTCAAAAGAAGATAGCAGTTATCACACTTATTTCAGAGAAACTAGATGTTACATACTCCCTCAAAAGGACAGAAATAATAGGAAAAGAAACTTATCTCCACTTGACACATGAAGAGTTTCTCAAATCTGCTTTATCACAGGCAAGCTACTTGCACTATAAGTACTAGAAATGCAACAAAATATTTAACAGATTGGCCAATATTAAACATTTACCAACTTCATCACACCCACATTCAACATTTCCTATGAAATAAAGAGCTTATCACTCTGCTCAAGGTTTCCAGACAGATTAAGTCAATCTGGGTACAATAAACTTCAGAGAAACTGTGCCACAGCTTAAAAAGGCTGTACTTAGAGGAAGCACTGGTTGTCCAGACATGAAGTAACCAACTTCCAAGAACCTGATCACTGCAGGATACAGGAAACTGCACATAAGAACTGAGATGTTAATACATGTTACGTTTTAAAATCCTAACATTTTATCCCACACTCTCAAAATTCCATGTCATGTTCAGCAGAACTGCATGAAGATGAGAAATTTTAGATTAAAATAATTCTATTTTTATTGGCCAAGGAGCTCCAACCCTATGGATCTTGTGAAGAACTCTGTGGGTCAAATTCATCCCATGCTATTGTATCAATGTTCTTACAGATCTATGTATTTTTTAATGCATTTTAAATGAGTTTAATATATGTTTAGCACCAGTATTTTCTGCAAAATCAGACCTTCAATGCATTAGATACCTAAAGTTTAAAGTGGTTAAAAACTTCACTGTTTGGGAATAGAAGTAAGTACAGCCACAGCCCCCATCAAAATCATTATCAGCAAGATAATGATTTCTTCATCACTAAACTTCCTATTTCTTTTTCACCTAAAACCAGATCATATGAGCAGAGCTGTGAACTTTTGAGTGCTGATTTTTTTAACCTGTTTAACAACCTCTACTACTTGCACACCTCTATTGAGTAATTACCTTGTGCTTTGATTGTTGTGCACACCATGAATTATGTATTTGTAATACACAGCTCCCTGCGACACACAGCCACATCCATGGGCTCCAGCAGGAGTCAAACAATGGGGCCACTGTTTCAGCCCTGCCTCCTGGCTCGCCCTCTCAGCACAGGTTTTTTCCTCTCTGTTTCCCTTCAGGGTTGAGCCACTGCCGCAACTTTCCTTACAGCTCTGCTTTCTGGAGTCCTGGGACTTGGTTAACAAACAAACAGCTCCTCACTTATATAAAGAACCTTGGAAACAGAAATTCAGGTTTTGGAAGACACAAAGGCAGTTAGAAGCAAACCAGATGGTAAATTCTGATTTTTTAAAGCAAGTCATGTAATTCTGGGAGCCTAGTGGGGGAGGTAGGGGAGAAAAGGAGATTTAGGTGTATGTTTGTTTCACTGGACAGCTTTTTACCTGACAGTATCAAAGAGGAGTAGAAAAAGCCTCCTGTCAACCTGAAAACTGCAACAAGGCCACTGGGATCCCCACATGGCTCAAAGGCACCTGCAAGGCCTGTCCCTGCCACAGCTCAGGGCTTGCTTTCACCACAGCTCTCTCCTGCCAAGGAATGGTTTCTGGAGGTTCATTTCCTGCCTGTCTTCATTCTTGTGGAGTCTGTGGCCACCCAGCTGGTGCTGCTCTGTGCTGGGAACATGTGAAATCATATGAACGTGTCACAGCTCTAGGATTTACTGGCTCAGGTCTGCATTTGCCAATGTTTATGCTTTTGGAAGAATGCCTTAGAGCACTCACCTGGTTTTGAGTTACAGAAATGCTTCTGATACATGCTGTGAACAAAGAGGGGTGCTAAAAACCTCTTCTAATCCATGTCTGTCAAAGGAACAGTGCACCATGATCCAAGCAAGGAAGCCAGCACATAAAACTGCAGAAAAATCACTCTGTGAAAAGCCAGTGTCCATAAAGGAGACAGAGGAGTCCTGCAACTTCATTCCAATAAAGGGAGAGAGTGTCCACTGGGCATATTCCCGGGGGGGTTTCTCTCCAGGTTTTGGAGGGTGCAGCCTCCTTTTACCCTAAAATCCTGGCCACTTGTTGCCCTCTTCCTTTCCCCATTGGCTGAGGTACTAGGAAGGTACAGCCTTCCCGAACCACTGACCACATATTCCCCCTTGAACCTGTCATTTTACCCCAACATTCAGAAATTCAAGTTGGTGCAGACCCATTTGTCTATTTCAGGAGTCAAAGTGTCTGGGTTCTGTAACAAACCTGCAGCTTGAAGTTGGTAGAGACATTAAGACCCACTTCAAAGACATTAACCCATACCCTCACCCATCAAATTGTTTGTAAAGACATTAGCACACATGTTTTCTTATCAAAACTAAATTAGGCAATGTTTGTGTGGCTTGGTGCTTCCTGGCACACGTGAAATGCAAGCATGGTCTGACATTCAGTTGATCCTGAGCCAGGATCAGAGAGTTAAATATAAACTCCCTGAAGCTTTGTCATTTGGTGTAGAAAGGTTTGGTTTTGAGCTTTTTGGATAGATTCACCTCAAGACACAGAATGCACACACAGACCTGCAGATCTACATACTTCCAAATTATTTGTCACAGTCCTAAAAATCAAACAAGTCACTGCACTTAATTCTCCCATCAAGATTTACCCAGTTCTCCTAAGGCTAATCATACCAGACTTCAGAACACGCTGTTTTGCACATTTTTGGAACAGTTTCAGCTATGAGCTTGGGGTTTAGACACTGGTCACAGAAGAGCAGATAAGAGCATTTCTGAGGCAGAAGTCCATATGAAGAACCACCCTAATCCTAGCACACTCAGAGCTAAACTCCAGGACGACCAGTTTTAAAGAAAATTTAGATTCACCAGCACAGAGGTCAGCAGTGCTGTCTGTGCTGGCTCCCTGTTTCTCATAGCTGCGTTCTACTGTGCTGGGTCCATCTGTGCTATTTCCTTGTGGCTTGCAGCCACATGCCCGAGGGGGTGAGTGCAGCAAGACTTAAAGGCTGTGTGACAGCACAGAAGCATGCAGCACACACTGTGCCCCCAGGATTAACCACTGCACTTCAGGCTGGTGGCAGGCAGCCCGAGCTCCCCAGGGACATCAGCTACTCCCTCCCAGGGCCTCTCAGCTGAAATGGGCTGTGGGTGGGTGCTTGGGAAGGGCCACAGAGGCCACCAATGCCTCCAGGTTGAACTCAGGCACACAGGTTCCCTTTCCCTGTCCTTTGGCACATGGCCTGGGATGCGAGACCATGCATGTCAGCAGTGTGACAGGTCACAAAGACATGGCACAGCCTGCAGGCGTCCTGCTGGGATCTCGGGAGCCCTGCCAGAGCCAGGCTTTCATTTCTGCAGCATCCTCTACCCACTCTTGCTGTCTGCATGCCCTTCTGCTCCTTCCCTTCCTCCATTTGCAGCACCACTGCATTCTGCATGCTCCCCGAGAGAAACAGGGCAAACATAACCTGATTAACCAAGAGGATTTGTGCGGGAGGGGGAGGAGATTAACACGCAGAGAACCACAGAACCTTTCCCTCTCACATTAGCCCTCGCCTGTTCAATAATTAAAGTGTTCTGTGGTGACTCTGACTTTGGGATTTGCTATAAAAGCTTCTCATAAACTCTGTCTCAGCATGCAGACATCAGACCAAAGAGAACATTTGGTCTGACAAGCTGAAATTTCTTTCAGGCTCCGGGTCAGTCAGAAGCTTAAAACCTCTTGGATGTGAGCCTATGGCTCCATTTTAAAACATAAGGATCCCTCCCTGCAGTTGTTCACCTATCGAAGAGGCTGAATCCAACCTTTATTTGGCCACTCTGTCTCTGAAACAAGGTTTAGAAATTAATGCAGCCTTTCTCCATTTCATGTACAAAATAGCCTCCAAGGCTGGCACTGCTCCATGAACATAGGAACATATGACACAGGCTCTGGCTGCACTCCAAGCCTATTCTGATGTTCTATTTTCTTTCCATCCCTTCTTTCTTACTTACCTTAAGGCATATAGATGTTTCAGGATGGAAGCGTAAAGCTACCCACACGCAAAAAAGACACCTTCCCTGACCTTCCACAGGGAGTTAGTTTTGGCTGCTCTTATGTGCCTAAGAACTCTTACAGAGGTTATGCACTGAACTAACTGGCCCTTAGTAACTTTTGCCTAAGAGATATGAAACATTGCAGAGATTTTTTTTTTTATTTTAATTCTCTCCATAACCTAACACACACTACCAACTCCAAATCTCCAGATGTTGTTTGCAAAGGAGCACATTTTAAAAGGGGCTGCAAGCCTGAGATTATTACCCAAGGAATGTATGCTCAATATTACACCTCAACATACAAACAGAATACTAAACATGTATCCTTAATCCAGAGTTTTCCAAAAGTTATTGAGTACCGTCAGCCTTCAACTTACTTCACTTTTCAATCCCCAACCTGGAGAAGCAGAAGCTCCAAAAGTTCCAGAGTGAAACAGATTTCTTTCCAAAACATGTACCCCCTAAAGAGTTTATAAGATCAAAAATTTAGGAGCACTGGGTTAGCAGCCAAACACACTCACAGAATGATCCTCCATAAAGAAAGCAACAGTCCCAGCTCCATCTGTAGAGCACAGGAATACACCACATCACATCCCAGCAGTCAGAAACCTGGGTTCTGGTCTGTCCTGTGTCTCTCAAATTCTAATGCTGACATTTTTCCAAAGTAGCACTGCCCAGACTGCAAACATTACAGTCCAGAGGCCGAGAGTGAAGCGATGGGTGAGCCCCACTAGCCCAGCAGCTGCCCAAAGGCTCCTCCTGTGGCAGGGAGTTAATGCTGATCCAAGGGGCTGCACAGCCCTGTTGCTGTTACTCCAGGCATTGTTTGCCCTCACACAGTGAGCAAAAGATAAAGCATGCAGGTATCTTTTCCCTTCTGACATCACAGCATTAAATATCAGACAAACACACAGCCTATGGAACGCATGAAGCAGAAATGCTGTGCAACCAGCAAAAAGGATGTGGAGAACATATGGGGAGTGAACTGTTCAGGAGACCCAGTCCCTGGAAATCCAGCTCTGTGCACATGTGCACACATACACACAGAGAACACATCTCCCAGCATCTCACATTTTCATCACATTGGTATCTCTTAAAGGCTTCTTGAACTGAGATACTGCCTCTCAAGGCCAGAACTGCATGAGGTTTAGGGATTCAATTGATTTTACAGCCATGAGGAGAATGACACAGGTTGGAGGTGGCCAGTGAGAAATGGTTGTACCTTGCATTTAGCACCCAGGATACACACATGCTGCTCCTCTTATTATAGGGCCAGACTTAGAGAACCACCAGGCTCTGTAAGTATTAGGATTTCCCCCACAGGAGCTAAAAGTCATGCGCTTCCTCCCTTTGGTAATACTCTCCTCCTTAAACAAGACTCACCACAGTTTGCAAAACAATGAGGCCGTGCCCTGCAAATGTTTGCTAAACATTTGTGCAATTTCATCCAAATACAGGAACAGAGGGAACACAAGTCAGAAACTCCACACTTAGCACAGCACTGTGAAAACAATTCATTAGCAGTCCATAGGCAAGCAGCAACCTTTCATTTTCTATATAAAACTTGAGTATAAATAAAAAACCTCAATTAATTAATGGAGATAAGGATTGGTATTTGTGTAACGTTCTTGGAAACCCCAGTATGCCAAGCCAAGCCCCATATTTGGCAGTTATTCTGCTTTACTCTGCTTCCACTTCCACTCCCCTGGTCCATTCTGCCTCTAGCTGATGAGCTCTTTCTGCTGTGTGCCTTTACAATGACTGTGCTGCAAAGCTGTGCTCCTGACAGAGAGGTTCAGCTTAGTGCCTGCCTGAAGTGTATTAAT
>VZTZ01027979.1:84660-120482 GCA_013400955.1 Drymodes brunneopygia | reverse complement strand
CCCTGTCTGAGCTGTTATTTCCTTAGACTGGGAAAAAGGCATCACATATTGCCTTTAGAAACACTGCATGTTCTTTTCATTCTTGATATAGTGTCTTGGAATTTGTCTACTTCACCTAAAATCCATAGTTTCAGTGCTGGGGAAGTACTAATTAGAAACTTGACAAAAAAACTCCAAACAAAACCAGTCCTTAAACTACTGCAAATCAGTCATTACAGCAGTTCCCTGTGGAACATTATTGTGAATTCTGTTCTTCATTCTTTCTTTTAGGCTCTCTTGTATTCATCAGTAGAAAAGAAATTGAACTGATCACACTCAGGGTTTCTTTTATTTGTATGGGGGTTTGTTTATTTGTTTCTTTTTAATCTTGGAAATATTTTTTTCCTTGGCTGTGTGTATCTTTCTAGATCGACTGTTACAGACTGATCTGCAGAGGGCCTCAGTACTGTGCTTTATCTGTCTAAATTTCCATCATAAAAATTCATTTTGGTTTCTAGTTGCTGGTACTTCCTGCAGTGAGAATAAATATCAGTGCCCACTGCTAAATTGTGTGTATTGGATTTTCCTTTTTGATGGAGTTAGTGTTGCATTTTTGAAAACAATCATTCTAGATGGAACTAAATAGCATGGAATTTGAAACATATCTTAAATATTCATTCTTTATTAAGCATACCATTTTGCAAATTACATTTTGTATTTCCAGCCTATGCACGTCCATCGTTCCTTTGGTGATGGTTGAATTATTTTAGTAATTACTTCCCTTCCTATTGAGTAGCTGGGCAATTAGTAGAAAAATCATTCCAGTAATTACTTCTTTGTTGATTAAGAGCAATCTTGATCGTGAAAATGATTCTATGTTAACAAATCAAAATGTGAGACCTTTTCTGGTACAGAATTGGTTCACCAGACTAAATGGATTGTATGATGTGATGGATTGAATCTGTGTCATCTACAGGTGGGTAATTTCTGTATCCCCAAATATATTTTGAAAATATGTTCATCAGTGCAGCAGGCTGCAAGGCAGTGTGGAGGCAGTGCACACAGCACCTGGGATTTGCAAAGCTGTGCCAGCCCCACTTGGGCATTGTGCACCATGGAGATGCATTCTGCCATCTGCTTTCCCTGGTGCCCATGACAGAAGCTGTGCCACGGCCTTCTGAGTGTCTCACAATGTTTTTGACTCAGGTCAGTCATAAAGAGAAGGCAAACTCCTCGAGCTGGGCAGCCTCGTCATTTTCTGTAATAAGAAACTCTGCCACCACAAGTGTTGGGTTATTCTCTAGAGCAAGAGTGCTCGAGTGCTGGGAGTGCTGGGCTTGTGCAGCTCACACAGTGCCTCCTGCAGCCTGAGCCCAGTGGGTTTCTGGGAGAGAACTGCTCAGAAATGAGTAGATGAGAATTCCTGGCACTCACACCTGTACCCTTGATTGAGTAGAGCTCTTCAGTACCAACTTCAGTGATTCAGAGCATGGGGACTTGAGTTCTCAAGGGCAGGGAGGCTTTCACAGAGGCACAGTGGTACCTTTCTGGCCATGGGCTTGTGCTGTGCTTAGAGAAAGATCAAAGCATTATTTCTGGCTTTCAAGTATACTTAAAAACTGGAAAAAAGTAGCTACTGACATTTGTCACCCCTATGCCCCATGTGCATGACCTGATTGAGGGTATGGAGCCCTCCATGATACAATAGACTTAGCTTTGCAAAGCCTTCACTGCCCATGTAATTCATATGCTGGCTCCTGGTTTCCTCATAGCTTCTTTGGAGAAAACTTGAGGTTATTCTCTGATTTTAAGAATCATGCAACTTGCCTCCTTAGGCATTTTAGGCATCATGTATTTGAAAGCTTGCTCATGGGTGGGCTTTGAAAATGCTGTAGCTAATGTAACACACACATCACTTGTATGACAAAGAATATCACAGGAGCATGGTCATGGTATGAGAATTTCACTGCACTTAGTTCTTGGAAAGAGATTCTGTCTTGTGACTGTGCTTTTGTGACTCACTGTGGCCACGTGACTCTTCACAATCTTCATGTTGACTGTCTGCCTTAGCCTATCATCAGCTGTAATGTCCTCCCTGTTTACATTTTATCTTGAAGCCTTTAAGGGATGTAAAATCCCACACAGCATTCCACTCATGAGCAGAGGTGCTCTGGGATGGTCACACGTGTTCTGGGGGACTGACAGTAACTGACCACTGCTGCAAGGGATGCAGGAATGCTCCCAGGTCACGGCTGCACTTCCCTGCAAGTATCAAGGATTTGTGTCAAGCATTTGCATTTATGATAAGGCTGACTAATAAGATACTGCATCTGAGTTATCTGTGTGTTGCTTATTAGTTTGGTCTTTATATAAAAACATTTGAACAGGATTTTAGTGCTACAGACAGCATCCAAAAAAAATACTTGGAAAAATCAGGTTGCTGAATGTTGGCTTTTGACTGGTGTAAACTGTACTTGGCCTTTTCAATTCTTTCAGATTTCCTGAAACAGTCTTTGTCCTAGGTTTCTTGCAGTATATTCTGAGTACTGCACTCCTTGTATTTCACTTTTACAGTTAACTGAGGTGGCTGCAGGTCAGCCAGTCTGAGCATGCCCTTTTACAATCCTGAGGTACTTAGCACTGGAGATTCTCTGCAGAGATTAGAGCATTGAATTGGAATTGCTTTCTGTGTATCCAGAGTATATTAAATGTTTGTGCTTAGGTGACTGGTGGGGCAGGAAGTATTTTATCTACGTTGGATTAAGATTGTTCTAATTGCCCACATGGGGTATCAGGGAGAGGATTTTGAGAGTCAAGTAAAGGAAGTACCAATCCAGCAGGAGTGTTGCTTTCAAGAGTTCTGGCCCCACAGGCTGCCTTGCCTTTAAACTGGGGAGGGGAATGTCTCTCATGGCCTGGGCTGCAGGGAGAAAGGGGTACCACACTATCACTGCTGTGGTGGCTGTATGATTTTACAGTAGTGTGGAATGCTTGAATAAAAGGATGGCAGTTACACCTTAGCATTCAATTAGTAATGAACTTTAGTCCTTATCTTGTAGCTCTTCTACAAAGTAAAGCTGCTAAATACAGCCATTTTTGACTTGATTTCATTTTTAGAGAATACTAGAAAAAACTAAGAGACTATAGAAAACCATCTAAAAGGAATCAAAGCAAAAAAACCCCATTTCTGGATGCAGTGTGTTTTCAATTCTTTTAAGTTTCAAAATATTCTAGAATTCTGATTGATTTGTTCTATTGTATATTTTCTCTGGCTTGTTTATACCAATCTTGCAGCTTATTATTGAAACTTTAAAATCAATGTTTAAAAACAGTGGCAACTTAGAAATGGCTTTAAAGATAGGTCTCAGTCCATCATCTAAATAGGGTTATTCATAGAAGTCTATAATCAGAGCACTTTGTTATTTTCATAAGTTAGTGATGTACAACTGCATCAATATAAACAGATTTTTAAAAAATTATAAAATAGCTTTATAGAGAAATTTAACTTTCCAAGGCCTGTATGTGTTGTTATGATAAAAGGGCCTCACCCAAAATATCAAGTTTCTGCATAAATAAGTACAATATTTTCCCAGTAGAGAACTATAAAATGCCCAGTATTGTGAGCTGGGTTGCCTTCTCACCAGTGGCAATAAAAGGTATTCTAGAAAACTTGATAAATTTGATGATAATGGGAACATAGACCATAAAACCTTGGTAAAAAATTCTTTTGTTTTGAATATGTCTTTCAGGGGGCAGAGAAATGGGCTAGAACAGGGGAGTTTATGAGCACTCAGCAGTGTCTTTTCTCAGCTGGGGGAAAAGGTCAGTGTTCTCTAGCCCATCTAGCCCATATTTTTGCTGGTTTAAGGTGCTGCTTCTCATATGCTGCCAACTGGGCATTTTTGGAATAAAGTCAGCATTAGGCCTCTGGAAACCAAACAAAATAATGAACTGGGAATCCTTGGGGTGGCTGCATTCTGAGGTTGTTCCTTGGGCTCTCTGGGGTCCCAGGTCATTGCACGGGATCAGCACGGGGCTGATGCCTGGGAGCTGAACGGCCCTTTGCTCTGGGTAAGGCTGGTGCTTGTCTGCAGCAAGGTGAGAACTCAGCTGAGTGCCTTGCTCCCTCAGGGGGACCATTCCCAGGTGGCTGAGCCCCTTCTGTTCTCCATATGCAGGGGGTGGGGTTGGGTTGGCAGCTCTTTGTTATTATAGCTCAGCTATTTGAGGAGATAACCTGCTTTTAAACCATTAATCCAGGAAAATAAGGATGAGTGTGTGTGTGAATCTCCAAGTAATAAAAAGGTATGTTTTTAGAATATGACCAGTGCTTGTTATATCTATATTTCAAATCAGTATTTCCCGGCTCAAAATTACTTAAATTTAAAATATTTGTTATCTTTTGGTTTACTTGCATAATATAAGGTCAGTACTCTGTAGATACATTCCTTGTGTTTAATGGACTCTGTCAAATCCGTGAGACTTGTGCCTGCTAGGATGGCACTATGGGGTGATGACTTTTTGGGTTTGTGTATGGTCAAGCTCAACATAATGTTTGAAGTCCTCCATTAAGCTTGAGAGCAGTTTTATTGTGTGGTTTGTTGAAGGTATGTAGACTTTAATTTATTCCTTCCATGGCTTTGCAGGGCATGGCAGTGAGTGGGAGTATTACCTGGGCTGTATCTTCAGCAGCTCACAGAAGCTGCAGGATAATAGCTTGTGGTTTTCAAGGCACTCATCTTGGCTAGGGAATTTCTGAAACTTCTCTATCCTTGTCACCTTTGTTAAAAGGAGCAAAATGAGTCTTGTGATAGCGTGTTAAAATTGTGCAGACCTGCATTTCTTCCCCTCACCCTTTCATGGGGCAGGATTTGCTTTTGCAATTTCTAGTTGGAGACCTGTATATTTTTCTTGAATACCACTAGAAAATTAACAGCGTTCTTTAGCAATATTAATCTACTGGGAAGTTTTATAGTGATCTTTTTTACTAGAGATCATTGAAGTGGGCAATTCAGTCTTCGAATTCAATGAAGCATAAGGCATCCACTTTCCTAAATAAATAATGATCTTTACATTCCACTTTTGTCAAGATATTCAAAAAAGGAGTCATTAATGATTCAGTGGGTAGGCAGTGAGAGTCTTTACAGAAACATTTTTGAAGGTTAAACAACTGTCAGAACCTCATTTTTCTTGAGGGTTTTATTTTTTTTTTATACTTCTAATATTTATTACCTAATAAATAGCCTCTATAATATGTCTATTTACACTTTTCAGTGCCAATCCTAAATATAGTCTTTTGTCAGAAGTACAGGCAGCTTTTCTGCTCTAAAATCACAGTTAACTCTGAAGGAAGACAACAGCCCTCAGAATAGCCCTGCTATACTGGGACATGCTGAATCTCAGCCAGTGGGATGGATGGAACCAGTGTAAAACACTCACCTGCTGCTACTGACAGTCTGTGTGGTCAGAGAGAGCAAGGGCAGGGGGTGGGCACAGCAACAAAGACAGAATCACAAAATGTAGTAGGGTGTAAGTGTGTGTATCGTTCTATTGTCAGTAGGGTGTAAGTGTGTGTGGCATTTTATTGTCAGTAGGGTGTAAGTGTGTGTGGCATTTTATTCATCAGTAGGGTGTAAGTGTGTGTATCGTTTTATTGTCAGTAGGGTGTAAGTGTGTGTGGCATTTTATTGTCAGTAGGGTGTAAGTGTGTATATCATTTTATTGTCAGTAGGGTGTAAGTGTGTGTGGGATTTTATTCGTCAGTAGGGTGTAAGTGTGTGTGGCATTTTATTGTCAGTAGGGTGTAAGTGTGTGTATCATTTTATTGTCAGTAGGGTGTAAGTGTGTATATCATTTTATTGTCAGTAGGGTGTAAGTGTGTATATCATTTTATTGTCAGTAGGGTGTAAGTGTGTGTGGCATTTTATTTGTCAGTAGGGTGTAAGTGTGTATATCGTTTTATTGTCAGTAGGGTGTAAGTGTGTGTATCGTTTTATTGTCAGTAGGGTGTGTGTGTGTCATTTTATTTGTCAGTATGGTGTAAGGGTGTGTATTGTTTTATTTGTCAGTGAGCACTTCTGCAGCTTCAGCACGGCACTGTGTTGGGTGTGCACAAGGCTTGTGACACCCTCACAGGATTCAGGAGCGACAAGAAAGTTACACTGTAAGCAGAGCAGATCTTACAGCTGTGAAATTGCAGAACTGTCTCTAGGCTGTACTAAAGAAAAGCAGGGACCTCCCCTTGTTGGGATTGGTCTGGGCCCGAGGTGTCTGTGTGCTCCCTGTGATGAAGCACCCTGTGCTGTGAGGTGCCCTCACCATTCAGCTCTCCATGGGCACTCTGTGTGGGCTGCAGATCCCTGCTGCAGCTGCGGATTCAGTGCTGTGGCAGGGCTGGGCCAGGCCCGGTGGCTGTGACGCAGTGTAGCAGTGACCCTGCTCTCTGCGGGTCTGACAGCTGAGAGCCTTTAACTCACTTGGGCATGAGCTGCAGCCTGCTCCCAGAAGGGTGGCATAATTAAACCCACTTTCACCACAGCTAGGCAGTGTCATTAGTGTACCTCCAGGAAGTGGAAGCATAAAGAACTAAACTATCTTAGTTCAATACATTTACCATATTAGCTGAACACCAGTTGAATTTGTTAGGTGTAGTTTGGCATTGGTTTCATGTCATGTTAGCCATTTGTGCAGAGCTGTGCCTGCCCCAGGACTAGGTCACCTTCTTCTCTGGGTTTTGGAGGTGTTCTGTGGCCTAAGTGTGGGAAGATGTGCTCATTTTGATGAACTGCAACAACCCAAGGTAGTACAGGGTTTCAAATCTTTCAGCATGAGTCACGTAAGGGCTTTATTGTCCAGGGTACTCCCAGCTCAGGCATACAGGTGCAGCATGCTCTGCTAAATTCCCTGCCAGTTTTGTAGCTGTGGGTTGTGCAGGTCAGGCTGTGCCTGTCCATGGCCCCATAAGAGAGCCCAAACAGCCCATGGGGCCGCAGAGCTGTGAGCCAGCAGCACCTTTCCCTGCCCTCTGAGGAGCCAGAGGGTGCAGGGCAGAGAGCAGCCAGTGAAACAGCACTGGGACAGGCACGAGGTGTGAGGGAGGCTCTGCTGTGCCCCGGCCAGCCCCTCTGGGTGTGCAGTGCTGTTCCCCATGGGCAGCCTCTGTGAGGCCAGGCTGTGTCCCTGCCAGCCCCTCTGGGTGTGCAATGCTGCTCTCCTTGGCCAAGCTGTGCTCCAGCCAGCCCCTCTGGGTGTGCAGTGCTGCTCCCCCTGCCAGCCTTGGGTAGCCTGGGGGCTGGCTGTGTTCTCCCTCCACACTCAGCCATCACAGATGAGTATCCCACTGCCTGTCCCCAACGACATCCTGGCATTTATCCCAAGGCACTGCCTGTTGTCCTGTGCATAGTCAATTGTGTCATTGGCTTTCACCTGTTGGAGTTAATCTCCATATGTAGATAGGTCTCCCTGTTTTAATGACATACTGACTATGTCAGGATTAAGTCAGGGCCAGCTGTAAATTTAACTGACTCCTGTGATGACTTTTCATAAGATGGCTGTTTCGTTAAAGGTTGCCACTTTACCCAAACTTATTTTCGTGGGAAAGAAGTGGGATATAAAAATCTGTCTGTTAGGATTTAGGAGCATAAATCTCCTTGAGGGATGGTCCCAAATGACATGCCAATTTAGAAAAATCTGTCAGAACAGTCATACAATGGCATGCCACATATGTATGAATTCTTCTGAGAAACAGTTGCTTTGTCATTCTAACCCTCTCACTTGTCACCAGGAAGATTCACAAATTCCTTTTTCTGGGTTGGAAAACTCACAGTAATTGCAGCGGCCAACTGCTTCATACATTTTTAAGCAAAATGTGGAGATCTAAAACTGGAGATTTCATAATTTTGGTATCACATGAAGAAATGGACCTGCATTTAAAAGCAGTGAACTAAAAAAAAAAAGCAGCCAACAAAAAACAGAATAAGTTGTTAACTTAACTGAAATAATAAGGGGAAAAAATTTCAGACATATTTCAGCTGTTTCTTCAGTTTATTGCCTCCTTACGTTGTTCTTTCCTGGCCTTCCTGGCAGGATTTTAGCTGATCTGTAAAAGAGAAAAAAATCCCAACCTCTTCAAATTCAGATTAAAATGACAAAATATTTTTTAACCTTTCTAATTCTCTTTGCATAATAGTGCAGAGTCATTTGAATATTTGATGTTATATCTTGTAATTAGGCCTTTGATTTTAGGCAGTTTTAATATTTGATAAGAAGTTTTAAAATCTTGCTATGAACTTCTCCCTGTCTGCAGCCCATGTTCTAGGCTGCAGATTGTGCTCTTGGTAGAGATTCATGCGAGGATCAATCTCCAGACCTTTGGCAGCACTGTGTGGAGGGGCAGCTGTGTTTACTGTTATTTCATGTATTTTGTTTTTATAGTGGACGTGGGTGTGCAAAAAGAATTAAGGAACAGTTGAACAATCAGTCATGAATGGCACTGAAGTTAATGTGGGGTATCAGACTTTGAATGCTGGTGAATTGATCGTGAAGGCACTCTGAAAATTTTGTGACAGAGGCTGGCTTTTTATGATGTAGGATGCCCCTGAGAATAAGTATTTTGAGACTTCTTGCTCATTTGGACATTTCTCTGAAAGCTAATGGAGACATCTGATAAACATAAAATACTCACTTAGCACCTCTTTGTACAACAGCCTTCTGTGTTTGCAAAGGAAGAACTTCAGTTCACTGGTGTAGTTTCAGTTAGCTGGAAACTTCTCTGCTTTTGACAGAGCAGCCAGAAGGAGAGGGAGGTTTGGCTGATGATTCTGCTTGTGAGGCTGCAGTGCAGCTATGCCAGGCTTCATGTGTCAGCCAGAACAAATGTTATTTTGTAAATCACTTTCCGGTTGCTGTGTTCAGGTCTGTCTCCTTTACCAGCTGTTACTTTGAGTGGTCAAAGCTGAATGTGCTGCCCACTGCCTTATTTTTCCCAGAGTCATGGGGGCCAGAAGAGACCTCTGGAGTGTTATGTCCCATCACCTTGCTCAACCAGGGCACTGGTTCTGATTATCTCTAAGGATAGGCACCCACAACTGTCTCTGGGCAACCTGTTCCAGTGTTCAACCACCCTTACAATAAAACAGCTTTTCTGCATGTTTTAAATTAAAATTTCAATGGAAATTGCCTCTTATCCTAGTCCCTGAAAAGGATCTATGTCCATCTTCTTTCTCCCTTCTCAGGTGTTGATAAAGTCCCTCTGAAGCTTTCTCTTCTCAGGACTGAACAATCCCAGCTCTCTTTGCCTCTTTTTATATGATCAGTGTTCCAGATGCTTAATAATATTTGTGGCACTTCCATGGACTCTTTCTGCTATGCCCCTGTCTCTGCATAGCTGCTTTCCAGCCATTCAGACCCCCTGGCCTATGCTGGGTTGGGTTTATTCCTCCTCAGGCACAGGAACTTGGTTGAGCTTCACCGTGTTCCCCTGGGCCCATTTCTCCATCCCCTCGAGGTCCAGCTGGCCCATGGGCCCTCCCTTCCCCTGCAGCACCTGCAGGCTGGCACAGGTGCTGTCCCATCATCCTCTATACTGGTCCCAGCACTCTGGGCTACTCTGCTAGGGGCTGGTGTCCAGCTGGACTTCTGTCCCTGCTCACAGCCCTTTGAGCCTGACACTTCAGCCAATCCAGCACATTCTCCGCTTTCCTTCTCTGGAGGTGGTCACTGTGTCCATGAGGATGTCACAGGGCACTGTGCTGGCTGCTGGCCCGTGTCTCACTACATCTGCTGGCTCCCTCTATCCAGCAGCCACCCTTCTTGTCACAGAATGTCATCCCTCTCTGCAAACGTCATTCCCTCTCTGTAAATCCATGCCAACTACTGCCCATCACCTTCTTGTCCTTTCTGTTTGGAAGTGGATTTCAGGATTATTTCTGCACCACCTTCCCTGTGAGTTAGGAGAGGCAGGTCAGCCTGGAGCTCCTGGCTCTTGCTTCTTGCCCTGGAAGAAAGGAGTGATCTTTACTTCTCTTCCAGTCCTCTCCCAGTGACCATCACCTTTCTCAAAGGTAATGCAGACTGGCCTGCAATCATCTCAGCCAGTTCCTTCAGCACTATGGAATAAGGAAAATGGAGGAAACTGTGGTAAAGTGAGTGAACTGGGTTTTCTGACATCAAGATAGCAAATTAATACTTTATGATTGTTGTAGTTAGTTCTTTTAGTACGATAAATAGTCTTTTATGCATTAAGGTGTTCATACTGATACTGGGTAAATGACTGACTAGGTAAGAATTCTTCCTGTCTTCAAACTGCTTAGGAGAAAGTTTATATTCATTTCATTATACATAGAGAAGGGCTGAATATATGCAAACTCATTGACAGAGATTGTTCTCAAGGTTAATGGAGATACATCAGTCTGCACTTGTTTTCTCTCTCATGATTTTCTGCCTGAGTACCAGTAGTAAATGGTCGAATACACACACTTTTATTCAAAGCAGTTTCTGTAAGGTTAGGCATCCCAAGAAAGGTGGATTTAAGAGGCTTGGTTCAAGGCTGACATAATTAATAAAACTGGAGCAGGTTATTTATAGGCTCACAGAAACCTAACTGGGAGGGACAGTGCCTGGCTCTGCAGAGTCCTGGAGCCTCAGTTGGCCTTGGTGCATAGGCACTTCTGGCATGGCTTCCTCTGCCTGCACACAGCCAGATTGTCTTTGGAAGGGCTCTGGAATTGAGGGCAGGAAGGATTAGTTTGTGATCTTAACTGCAGATTGCTTCTATCTATGGCATTGTGGTTCAGCCTGAAGGAAAGAACTTTCCCTAAGACTCGTTCTTGAACTGCTTCCTCTGCTCACAGGAGCTCCTTTTCTGTATTTACTTGGTGCTGTTTGCAGGTTGTCTGATTTCAGGAATAAGGGCTTGAACTTGATAAACCAAACATTTTTTTCAATAAGAGTGTGTATTTCCACTTGAAATCAACGGGCCTTTCATGGCCACAGCAGCTTCAGACTCAGCTTCTAATGCCCATTGTTGCATATTTGGATAGAAACACTGGAGATCATTAGAGACCATTAATTAAGCACCTTCTGAAAGAAGTGCACAGAAGAAGATATTTAAGAGTATTTAATCAAATACGAATGTACACCAAAAATTACTATTATAGGATCTTTACGTATTTCTCTGGACCAAAGTGGGCATTTTAGATGTGGAAATGTGAAAGAGTTATGGATTGTTGTTTGTTCAGCCAGTTTTACCAATGATGCAGAATGATGGAAAAACACTGGCAAAGGGCAGACTCTGCTAGCAAATGAATGTTGAATTGAGCAATTAGGCAGGAAATCAAAATTGAGGATTCAGCGTGAGGCACATGATCCAGAGCAGGTCTAGAAACAACTGGAGAAACTGGCAGAGCACTTTCAGCACCTGGCAGTGTCGTCTGCAGCCAGCATCCTGTGCTGGGGACTTCAGAATGGCATGAACATTTATCTTGTCTCTTTTGAAATATTTTGAGAGTGCTAGTTTGATCAGAAGTAATTTTTTAAAAGAGAAAAATATATCAGGACACAGCTGGCTCTGCTGGCTCTGGGGGCTGTAGCTCAGACAGTTTATGGGCAGGGTGCAGGACAGAGCCCAGTATGTATGTGGGCTGTTTTCTGTCTTAGTGTGATTAACAGGATTTTTGGCCTCAAGTTGCAGTGCTCCTGGGGATTCCTAGTGTTATATTTCTATATTTCTAGTGTGTAGCCTGAGAGAGGTAAAGCTGGCATTTTAGTGAGAAACGTGACTCCTTGCATTGTATTATCTGCACCACAGAAAAATAAAACTTCTGGAAGTCCTTGGGGCTTCTTTATAGCCTTTCATATTTCCTTTAAAGTGCTTCTCCTTTCTGGTGCTTCATTGCTAGGAATAATGAACCCTTTCTCTTGAGCAGAGCTCTGTCACAGGCTCCTTTAGCTGCAGTGATGTCAGGATGGGCTGTGAGAGTCACTGTCTTGGTAGAAATGTAGAGAAAATGAAAATGAAAAACTATTTTCATGAAAAACTATTTTCATGAAAAATGAATGGCCAGGCTTTGTATAGTATCTTCTCCCAGAATTTTTGAGTGTGGGATGCTAAATCATGGTGACCTGGCACAAATTCTTACTTGGTGATGAAGCACAGATGTGCTGTCTGGTGGACTGCCACGTGCTAATAAAGGCTGTTCTTGCCCTGTTCTGCTGCAATAGAAAGTGATAACTAATGCACATGGCTGGAGGTGGGGGGACCTGTGCCACAGTGGACCATTTACATTCAGGAGAAGGAGAGATTCCTTTCACCTGCCTGTTAAACAGAGAGCCCTAGAGAGGATTGCAAACCACTAAGACTGTGTAACAGATAAGAACCCCAAAACCAGTTCAGAGCAGCATGCAGTGATTGCTGCCAGCTAATGCTGTCTGAGCCTCCCTGCTGTGGAATGGAACCTTTCCATGGCATGGAGTCAGTAACTGTACGAGGGCAGGGGCTGCCTCTCAAGGTGTGTTGAAAGCACGTGCTTTGATAATAGGGCACTTCAAGGGCAGGTTACTTGGCATTAACTCACTTTGCTCACACATATTAGGGAACTTTCCATGAGAAGAATGAAGTCCTAATTATTCAGATCAGCAAGAGTAGTTAGGAAATATTGCCTGCCTTGACAAAACATGGGAAAGATCTTACCTACAGCAAGATTGATTCAGGTTGTCTGAATGGGAAGGCTTCCTCGTGCATTTCCAGATTGGCCAGGGTCCCTAATTTTTAAGGGAACTGGTCTCAGCAACCCAAAATGTTGCTAAATTTCTTAAAGAACACTCTACACTTGCAGAAGGGACCAAACCCTTCACAATAATTCTTAGATATGGTTCCTTCATGCAGCCATTAAGAAAGGGTCCTTGTTTGGGTGTTTCATGAATATATCCAGGCAGACATTTCTGTGGCCCTCCCACGTGCTTTTGGTGGTGCTTCCACCTGGGGTTCCTTTCTCAGCACCGGGCATGTGCTGCCCTGTGGTGTCTGTGCTGTGGCAGAGCAATAAAGCTTTTGTAGCTCTCTGCTCTGAGTCACTTCTGCACAGGCAGCAGAGCTCAGTGTGCTTTTGGAGATGCTTTGATACAGGGTTGACTTTGAATTTTATTTTTTTTCCTTGATGACAAATTACATTTCCTCAGGACACGACTTGTGTAAGACAGTAGTAATGTCAGTCTCCTAAATAAAGGCAGAGCAAGCAAAAGCAGATGGAACTGCATTATTGATGGGAACTGAGGATATCCAGAATAAGCAAGAGGAGGCTGATAGAGACTACATCTGTTCAATCATTGCTAAGGCAGGGGCTGTAGACACTTTCTTACAGGAAAAGATTTTCAGATAAAAATCTCTTTGATAGGTTTGGGCTCATTAAGAAGATCAAGACTCAAGCCAAACAGTTTGTTTCCCTACAAGTGGTAGCTCTTAAGTTGAAAGCTGAAAATCTGACTTTTTGGTGTATTCAATTATGTAATTTCTGACACCTTTGAGACTTACTTCCACAGGTGGTAAAGAAAGTAGAGTGAAATTTTCTTAGCTTTTTAAAAAAATTTTTTTCTATGCCAGACCTTTTATAATATTCTAGGCCCAGTTATTCTGCTAATATTAAGAGTATTCACTAGACAACTCTTGACCTTCCCAGTGACACGGGCCTTGCTTTGCTTGCTAACCAAAGGAACCTGAAGAACGTTCAGGGAAAAATGAACTTTAAATGGCTGCTCATCTCAGGTAAGGAATAATAAGGGTTCACCTGCTCCCAGCAGATGGTAGACTTTTTTAGGTGTCAGTACAAATTTATTTCAGTGAAAGAGGAGAAATGCCTACAAGGTATTTGTGCAGAATCCTGAACTTGATGCCTAGATAGAAACTGACTTGAATGACGTTTTTTCACTGAGTACTGGTTACCTGCAATCACAGAAAAGAGTGGTTTCAAAGGTACAGCTGGGTAAGCCTTGTTTACATTTTCCACTAAAACTGTCCTGTCCTTCAGCCTTGTCTTATTTTTGAACATAAAATATATCTGTAGTTTAGGAAAAGTATGATTTAGCCTGGAATGAAAAGGAAAACATTGCTCAATTCATCTAAATACAATTGTTTCAAGTGCCAGTGGAAGCCTGTGAAGGTTAATAAGGGTCTTTCCTTTGAGATTACTGGAATTAGGTCAGTTTCTTACTACAATATATCTGGCCTGCAGGCATCAATACCAGCTCTAGACTCAAACAATTTGTTTGCACACTCCTCATTTATACTTAGAGGATGAAAATATAATTGGAAATAGAATGGATCAAAAATCTTCATATATTCAGTAATTACAGTTCCTTCTATCCCGCCAACCTGAGAGTTGTACTACCTGGGTAGCTTTGAAGTAGATAAAGAAATTAATTAAAACTAAGCTAGAGATCAAAATCTTACTAACCACTCAATCTGCAAACACTGATAAGATGCATTTTGTTCCTGCTCTTCAAATAGGTGTAATTCTTTCAGGAATTTTGTGTTTGCCACCCAGAACAAACAGTAAATTTTTTCTTCCCTGACAAAGTAGGTGAATGCCAAGAAGGCCAGCGCAGGTAAATTGCTTCCCTTGGAGTGAGTGGCCAGGCCAAAGGCAGTTCAGTGACACGTGGCTGGTGGCTGAGTGAGGGTGGCAGTGGCTGCAGGATTTGTCTGTGTTGGGGGATGGGTGTGTGTGCCCAAGGACAGCGCGCAGGGGCAGCACAGCTCCGTGGAGCTCCTGGCAGCTGGGGCTGCGGGCCCTGCTGGGTATCACCACCCCACCCACCACTGGAACACAGCATGCTCCTGTTCCTTCAGAAAACCCACACCAGCAGAGGTTTTAGCAGTGCTGCTCACTGTGAAGAAAATAACATAGGAGGGGAATCAAGGTCAGTTTTCATGTCCCAAGTTGTCTTGGCAGGTCACAGAAAATGAGTTTGTCTTTCTGCTTAAAACTGGAAACAAAAGAAAATTCAAGACTCCAAGCTACATCTTAGCTTCTTACAGCAGTGTGAGGTCATTTATAACTATGGAGACTGTTCCTGTTAGATGATAGTAAAGGACAATTCAGTGATAAGAGGGCAGAGTCTGACCAAAGAGCTTTTCATACCTGGCAAGGAGGGGGCCATAGGAGGAAAGGTTGGCACAGGAGGATAAGGAGTACCGAGAAAGAATTTGTGAAGTTAACTTCGAAATGTCAGTCTTTGTTTTGTTTGGCTTATATTTTGTTGAGGTATAAACTGAATCCCATACTGTTATGAAGATCATAATCTTTCTCCTACATTTGTGTGAGGGAAAATGTGAGGGCTCTTTGTAGCCTGTTTGAAATACTCATGTGTTAGCAGCTGAGGTGGTACAGGTGAATACAGAAAGAAGTACTGTAGAGGGGGGCGGGGGGGGCACTAGAGGAAAATATACTGGATATCTCGAGGAAGGACTTGTTTTGGGTCCCCTGTGTGATTTTTACAGTCAGACAGTTTAGAGCAGTCAGGCTGCCATGGATGACAGTAACCAATACACTTGTGACCTGTAAAACACTGAAAGAATCAAGAAACAGATGATAGAAAGGTTAGTGGGAAAGACTTTGAAGTTCAGTTTTCTGTAACTTGAATAATCTCCTGTCTACTTGGAGCAAAACAGCACAAGCAATGCTGCTCCTGTGGCTTTGACTTATTAAAATATGAGTATGATCTAATATTGATACTCAACTGGAGATGGACAAAGACTCTCTAACAGAGTTGTTAGAAAGTGTATGTTTATTTCAGTGCCGGGCAGCTGCATGGGATAGCTCCCTAATACACAGAGCAAAAGAACAAAGCAATACAGGATCTATATATTTACAGAAGTTCTGAATATTCAAAATACAAGTGTACATTTATCCTATCGATACCTCCTATTTCCCTGCTTCATATGGTAATTAGTTGAATACCAATAGAGCATGCATGATCTGTTCTTTAAATTGAGTCAGTGGTCATGAAATTTGAGGAGAGGGCAAGAATGATGAAGTAAAATTCATCTTCCTCATTTTGACCTTTCTGCCTTTTGTGGTTTTGACAATACAAATTACCTTTGGGGGAACCTTCACTTCCCTTCTACATTTCTCTTCAACACAAAGATTAGTAACTGTCTACATTTCTTTAGATCTGTTAATCAGTGTTTTCTCTTTCTCATTATAAGCACAGCTGAGTAAATACAAAATGACAAGCAATCAGTTACCTACACTCTAAACTTACTTCAAACCTAATTCTTTAGTTAGTCATTGATTCTTTAATTAATTCCAGCTGGGTTTCCTTATTAGATCTATTTTAACTAATTTCAACAACACTAACCTTTGCCTAAAATCCTAATCCTTTAAAACTCTATGTTTCAGCTTCTGTCTCAATGTTCTGGTTTTTCTTTCCCCAACCTTTTCTGTTTTGTGTTTGCATCAAAGGAGATTTGCTATAACTTCAGTTTGGGTTGTTTTTGCTGGAACGTGAAGGGGCTGTGCACAAAGATGGTGCTGTTTCTTGGAAGATGAACTTAAAACTTGGGAGAAAAGAAGTGACAGCCTTGAAGCTAAGGTGGTAACAGCTGAGTGATCCGTGCTGTTTCTGCAGAGGCAGCTGCAGCTTAAGCTGGTAAAAACCAGCAAAAGAGATATACATATCAGTGTTACTTCTGCCATTGTTTCCTCTTGTAGTGGTTTTCTGTAGTCTGCATCAGTCCCCAGAACTGCTCCACGAGCACTGAGAGTCAGCCAAGGGCTTAGTCTCAGCAGTGAGCAGCAACAAGGCACATTCATTTAGTGTTGTAACTAGGGAACAGAAACACAAGATTTATCTGCTGCTCTGCTAGGGTGTGCAGGCTTCCAGGGCGTCCTGTTGAGCTCTGCTGCTCTTCCCAGGAAGGAAATGCTTGTCTGTTCTTGCTGGGTTTTGACAGTCTTATTTTGGAAATTAAGGATTCCAAGAAGCACAGAGGGAAGTGCATAAAGCTTTTCACAGAAACCTGAGCAGGCAGTGTTGTTTCCTGGCAGCTTGTTGGGTCAGTGTTAGCTGTGAGAACATAACCACCTCTGGTTATTTGCTGTTTTACAGTAGGAGCCCAGGGAGGAGGAGGAACTGGGCTGTTCCTCTCCATGCTGGTAGAAGCAGCTGTGAAGTTGCTGTTCTGATAAAGTTGTTTCTCTTATTTTCCTTATCCTTCAGGTGGTGAAGGTAACTAGAAACTGATCCAAGTGTGGAAATCTGTAGTCAAATTCCTGTTCTTCTAAAGATCTTTGCTCCTTGGCCTTTGCTCTTCCCAGAGGGAGGAGTAGCTGTGTAGAAACCTGCCTGTTCCCACTACTGTCATATAGACACAACTGGGATGCAGTGGTTTCCTTTCAGAGTGCCTCTCTAATAAAATCTTCATCATCTTAACAAAGCCTGGTTGCCTTCTCAAGATTTCAGATTTTTCTGAGGATATGGACTATAAAAATACTACCTTTAAACTGGAACATCCCCAGAATATCAGCTGTTTATCAAAGCCATGGGATCCTTTGTTCAGGATGTGTGCATCATCAAACCTGTACAAGACCATTATCAGGTTTCTCTGAGAGCAACATTTTCTTATCTGACAGTACTTCTGAGGTACTGGTGTGTAATCATCTCTGAAATGCTTGAGCTAAGAATGAAAATTAAGCATTTCTCAAAAAGTAAAACTGAAAGACCTCACTGAAACTATTTTAGAATGTGTGGTTAAGGCAGCTCTTGCCAATTCCTTTTAGCCAAAAGAACAGTGAAACAAAGCAACAGATTTTAGGGATGAATGAGCTTTGGAAAAAAGGCTGTGCCTTGATATGAATCTATGTGGGATGAAAAGAGCTGGATCAAAGAACCCACAGGCTGTCTGCCTATCAGTAAAGACCAAGAGTTCTAGTGAACTGCTTTTCACTTAGCATTTTACTTTCTATTAAATATAGCATGTTCACTGTAGTGGAGAAACAAGTAATTTGACTATAAGTTACTTTACATTTCAACAGTTCCTTTTCTTTCATTTTGCAGAAGCATTGTCATGTTAGCTAAAAGTATAGAGATGTGTATTGATGTAGGTCCTTTGCTAAACTTCATTTGCTGTTGCAGACTTACTTCTCATGAACTGCACTTCTGAGAAACTTGAAAGTGAACATGATTCATTTGTTTTCAATGGCATTGGNCGGCAGCCTGTCCCAAGGTTGCCCACGGTCCCGACACCGATGAACTGATATTAAATAATCTTTTTATTTAATAGAAAACAGTTTTCTTGCCTTAGTTTTGCAGGTGAAGGAGTTAAGACTTTGCCTGCAGCAGATTTATGAACGTTGCTGCAGGCAGAAATTAGCTTAGTAGTTTTTGCTAACAACTCCATCCTTTTTCTTCTGAACTCCACTTTCATCTAACGGAACTGCAAATTGTGTCCCAGTGGATTGGGTGAACTGAAGGTTGTAGAGGAGTGTAATGTGCTGAGTCACATGGCTTTGCATTCATGGAGGTAGAAGATCAGGTCATAAACAAACTGAAAATTGTGGGGGTCAAAACCCTTCAGAAAAAGTAAATAAGTTTTTCCCTGTACCATTTCTATAGTTGGGTATATAGTGGTGTTTTTTTCATTTTTCTTTCTTAGTTTTAAAATTTTTGGAAAAGTAAGAAGCAAAAGTAGCATACTTATTCAACCTTGTGCCTTGCTGCATTCAAATAACTGCTCATGAAAATTACAAGCATAGGTTTTATCCATGGTGCATAATACTTGTGGAAAACCCCTGTACCTTTTCTTCTCCTTTGAAGGTGCTCTAACATCAGGTGCAAGGAGCATTATCATTTCTGTTGTGCTGCACAAAGCTCTTTGTTCTTTAACTCTGTGTTGAGGTTTAACGGAAGAAGAAAATCAGCAAAGCTTGGAATTAGAATCATAGACTCATTTAGGTTGGAGAAGACCTCTAAGATAGAGTGCAGCCATAAATCTAACACTGCCAATTGTCCCTAAGAGCCACATCAACACGTCTTACAGAGACCTCCAGGGATGGTGACGCAGCACTTCCTGGGCAGTCCTTTCCACTTAGCAATTTATTTTCCCTAATGTTAAACTACAATTCCCCTGGTGCAGCTTGAGGCCATTTCCTCTTGGCCTATTGCTTGTTACTAGGGAGAAGAAACCAACCCCCCATGTTACTGCAGACGCCTTTCAGGAGGCATCCAGGGAAGTGCACCATGACTGGCGTTGTGTTTCTGCTCCTGCGGCCCATGGAGAGGCTGTGGGGGCTGCAGCTCAACCCAGCCCAGTGCTGGCAAGCCAGAAATACAGTCACGTGTTAACCCTTGCCAGGTGTGCCCACAGAGTTTGGTACTTCTGCTCCAGAGGGATAGCTCATTTTTCAGTGCAGATGTGGGATGACTAAAGACACCTTTGTCACATTTATGTCTCCGTCAGAGCAAATTTTTAAGTTTGTTCTTTCCCATTTGACATTAAACAAAACTCATCTTCTCTGCTTTCCTATCTTGTTTCTAGGATCGACCTTCTATCTTATCCAGTATAGTCGTGATCTTTTCTGCTTAACTGCTCATCATGGCATCTTCTATCCTCCCACGTGCCAGTGTTTTGGAATGTCTTTGTATTTCTTCCAGTATACCCAATGCCAGTGGGACCAGGTAGAGTTCCAGAAGGCTTCTCTGTGTTGTTGTCCCTGTTGTTTGTGACAATGCTCCTCTCTCCCATAACACTTAGGCAAAGCTTGAGGGAAGTTATTTGCTGGTGTAATGAGTTCAGTGGCTTTCACTATGATCCATAGTTTACTCCCTCATTTTTCACTTTTCGATAATAGGGCCAAGGTGATTACTTATTTTTTCTATTTTTTAGCAGTCACAGAGTCCAGGTAGCCTCTTTGTGTGGATGCTGAATGACTTGGACTGCTGGCAGCAGTAGTAAACTTGCGAAGTTTTTCCAGGTGTTCTGTGCTTTTTCACTTTGACAACAGGAGACTTTATTTTGTCTGCAGTACAGCTATTGGTGTGGTTTTGTTGTCAGTGGTGCACTGTTGTTGCGCTGGTTCTGCTCCATTTTTACACCATGAACAATGGAGATGCAGATCTGGTACTCTCAATATGCTGTGAAAAACCCAAGCAAATAATAGCAGGAATAGCAGCTCTCAGCACGACGTCCTTCCTGAGGGGTGATGTCTCTTTGCAGGGCAGGGCTGTTGCTGTTCTGGGTGTGCAGAGCTCTGCCTCGTGCCACACATGGCACTGGGGCACTGCCTGTGGCAGGGCACACTGGGCATCACCAGCTGGGATGCCACCAAGCACAGCCACCAGCCCAGTGGCACTGGGGCTGTGCAGTGCTTCTGAGTGAGTCATGGGCTGGCACTGCTGTTTCAGCAGCCCTGGGGTTAAAGGGATTGGAGGATTTGAGATAGGTTTGTAACCCAGGCTGGAGCACTACTGATCACAGCCCCATTAATTTCACTCTATTTGGGAGGAAAACCAAAAGCTAGGTTGAAACACAGAATTTTAAAAATTAAAATTATAGAAAAGTTAGTTAAAATTAGTTGAAATAGAGTCAGTAAGTAGGCCCAGCTGGCATCAATTAAAAGAATTAATAATTAACTAAAGAATTAGGTTTAAACTAAGTTTAGAATGTAAGTAAACAATTACTTGTCATTTGGTGTTTACTCAGCTGTGCTTGCAATGGGAAATAGAAAACACTGCTTCATAGATCTAAAGAAATGTAGACGGTTACTAATTTTTATATTGAAAAAGAAATGTAGAAGGGGACTGGAAGTTCCCTTAGAAGCAATTTGTATTGTCAAAAAACCAAAAGGCGACAAGTTCAAACAGAGGAAGACAAATTTTACTTCATCATTCTTGCCCTCTCCTCAAATTTCACGACCACCAACTCAAATTAAAAGACAAACTATGCATGCTTAATTAGTATTCAACTAATTACCATATGAAGCAGGGAAATAGGAAGTATTGATATGATGAATGTATCTTTATATTTTGAATATTCAGAACTTCTGTAAATATATAGATCCTGTATTGCTTTGTGCTTTTGCTCTGTGTATTAGGAAGCTATCCCACACAGCTGCCCGGCACTGAAATAAACATACACTTTCTAACAACTCTGTTAGAGAGTCTTTGTCCATCTCCATTAGATCCATACTCATATTTTAATAAATCATGGCCCTGAATGAAACCTTAACCTGAGCCTGAACAGTCTGGATGGCTGATGGAAGCCCTCTCTCTGTTCCCTTACTGAAGGGAGGGGATCGATGTGTTGAATGAGGCTACAAATATCAGCACTGCTTTTTGACTAGATCTGCTCTTTCAGTGCCTCAGTGTGTTTAATTTAGTTGAAAATGGAGTTTAGTTATTATGTCTTTATCTCAGTTGGGCTACTCTGTTACTTGCTGCTAATGCTGAGTGAAGCACCATGATTGCTGGCTGATTTGACCTCTTTTGTCAGGGGGAGTCTATCAGTTGATACTACTGGGTTTTGAAAAAGGCACATTATCCACAGCTTAAATCCTATTTTGCTGTGTGCCTGTGAAACAGCTGATTTACTTAGATATCTTTGTCTTTTAAGGGCCTTCATTCTACTGTCTCTTTGTTGCTTAAATCCTATGTTTTCAGTCTTCTTTGACTGTATCTGAATTTGAATACCCAATTCTGTCCCAAAGCCTATCAAAGCCAGAGAAGGTTTTCTTTCTGTTAAATGCTATTAAAATGCCTTCTATTTGTTCTAGAGCAGTTTTATTTTCTTTAAAAACAAAATACTTCTCGGGTTTTGTGTCATTCTGTAATGCCTGATAGTACTGATAGAAAAACTTGCTATTTCTTGCTCATTGTTTTCTCAACTCGGTTTATATTTTAAGTAAGACTGTGATGTACTGTATTACTGTTTATTCTTCTTAAAATTTGTTTATTAATGGAGTTCTTATTGAAATTAGAGAAAGATCATAATTTTACATTTTCCTGCAAGTGTTTTATTTAATTGCCTAAAACAGCAAAGCTCAGCCTCATGCATTTTGTAGGCTTCAACTAAGAAAACTTGTTCTTGGGCATTGAATTCAAGGGACCTCAAATTACTGTATGAGTAATCAACCTAAAATAGAACAAAAGGTAAAGTGTTTAAATGTCAATTATAAATATTCATGGAAAAAAATTCTTACCCACTTTTGTATCAGTAATCCCTGAATAGGTTCAAAGCAGAGTCATTAAATATCCCTTCACCCTCTTTTGAAACAATACATTGGAATCTCTCCTGGGCCTGCATTTCAGCAGAGAGCTCTGTACACCAGTCACTCTCTCTGGGTGCTGCTTCTCCTGGAGATGTTAGAGGAGCTTTAGAGATCACAGGGGATCTTCAGTTCCAGCTGCCTGTAATGACACTCAATTAGGTCAGGTAATGGTGGGTATCAGCATTCTGCAGCAAATGGAGCTTGAAATATTTTGGACATGGAAGGTGGGTTGAATTACTCCAGAAGATACTTTTGCTGAAGTTCAGGAAGGACTAGCGGAACATTCCTCTAGGTTTGGTTATGTAATCAGCCCCAAAGAAGATTTTTGGCGGAGGTGGGGAAGCAGGGGAATGTCCTTTGTTTTGCATTACAAAAATTCAAACATGCCACACACCATGACCTCCTTTAATAATTGATTTGTATTGAAGTTGTGTGTCATGTGCAGCTGTGTTAATGTAGTTTAAGGTATTTGTGTATTTTACTAAGCATTCTGCTGCCTTGTCATAATTTGATGCATTCCTAAGAGTTAATAATTTCTGTGCTATTTATGCCCAGTTTAAGGATTATCGTAAATATCCCACAAGTAATTATATTTTCTATTTGTATACCAAATGAATTAAGAAGCTTAGATATGAGGAATAGTTGTAAGAGTCTAATTATCATTGGCTGTTAATGTTTTCAAATAATAGGATGCTTCTATGGTAAAGCAAGACGCACTCCATCTGCAGGAGCTGCATCATTTGTCAGATTTTTTAAGTGGTGGCTTGCAACTTTGCCCATAGAAAAGACTAAATTCTTGTGATAGATTGCATTGATGTAGTGCATTTCATCTGAAAGCCTCATTGCTTTGATAAACATCATTATTATTATTTATGCATATTAAATAGCATCTAGAATCCCCTGCTGAGATCCCTTTGGTGTTAAGTGCTGTCCAAAATAGCGCGTGAAACAAATTCTCGGCAAACGTGCTCCTGTCAGGGAACATTTCCTGCATGTGTGCCCTGTGCCCAGGGATGACACTGAGCATGGAGCTCCTGTCCTGGTGGAGCTCAATGGGCTCTAGGGTCCTGTCCCAAAGATGTTCCTTCAGGGAGCCACCGCAGGGGAAGGGGAATTCTCAGGTACTGTTGCCATAGGGTTGTGTGCTTGGGAGATATGGATGGAAAACTTCTTCCACGTCACTATGAGTGAACCATTACAGGCAGACTTACTAAATTGCTTTATTCTCATGTAAAATGAAATGGTTAGAAATGGAACATTTAGGATGACTTTTTTCCAAGCAAACAAAGGTGTGTAATTGATGGTTCATGGTGTCTCAATGTTGCATCTATACATAAGGTACAACTTGGTAAGTGAAGTTCACTGAGGAAAGGGTAGGATCTGCTTTTTCCTGCGGGGAATAACCCTTAATTGTCTTTCAGTGTAACAAAGGGGTATTTTAGTAAGCTGATAAACAAAGTAATTGAATTCCCATGTGCCTTCCTAGAGATGGTATTTTAGGTAAAATCATTCCATGTGTGTTGGCTGCTTGAATGAGTACTGAAAATTCAAGGTCCTGTTCTCTTCAGTTTCTGCAGGAAATGGATGCCAATTTTTAATGTAGATGTGAGTGGATCCATTCTCTACTTTGAAAGCCATGACAGCTTGTCATTGGGGCAAGCTCTCTGAGGGTGGAGATGAGAATATCCCATTCTACTCTTAAAATGACTTTTATTTCTCCTTAACACTTGTTAGTACCTAGTTACTATGCGTGCTGAACAGAGAATACAACAGTGAGACAGAGAACCGGACAACGTGAAACTGCAGCACCACAAACTGACTCCCAGCATTGCTCTCTCTGCTTGTGCAGCTCCTTTGGCTATTAGCAGGGATAAGTGAAAAGATACTGGTTTTCTTCATTTTCCTGTCAGACGTTTAGGTACTAACTACCTTATTTCATGGTAAACCTTAAAATCTCTTAGAAGCCATTATGTCCTCATTTTTGTATTTAGCTAGGATGCCCATATGATAATTATGGCCAGTTAATCACAGGACAGATCTTGTCAGAAGAGGTTTGCAAAGAATATGACTTCTGTATTTCAGAGTCTTTTTCCTTGGGGAATTAATTTTTCTTCACTTTTGGAACTTGGTAGTGTGAACACTGTTACATAGTCCTTGAGGTTTTCCAGGTATGGTAATCTCAGTTTCTTAAATTCCAGCTTCTAAGAAAAAACAACTGGCTTGATTTCAGAGCATTTTGCCTGTCTGTGTTGCTGAGGGCCTGTGTGTCTGAGACAATTACAGACATGGTTAAAATAATGAATCTCAATTGTGTTGATCAAAGAGTAGGAGCAGCTTATGTCTGTTGAACAGCTTCCATGACTGTAGCTCATTGCTGCCTGTGAACAGATCTGAAGTTGAAAGGGTCAGTTTAAAATGATTGCCAGACTATGGGTTACAGATAGGAGTTTTTTCTGCATTTTCTACTGAGGCTCATAATCAAACAATAATTTCTGGTGGTTTCTTTTTTTCCCAACATTTGTTATTAACCAATAAATGTTAACACCTAACATTCGACACCATGAGAAGCAATCTGAAGTAGGTACTTAGGGGCATGAAAGGCTCACCTTGGGGGCATTTACTTATCCAGGCTCTGTGTGATAGCAGTGATTTGGCAACTTGCATACCTTTTGTGAAGTCCTGTACCTACATTAGAGAATGTCACAGCAGTGATTTCTCAAACAGCCAATGTTTGGGGTATCATTAATGATATCTAGGTCTGAGATTGGTGCATGCAGTCTGGAGTAGGCTGCTGCCAGGAAATGTGGCTTAAGAGACATTCTTGATCTTGCCACATGGTGTGGCTGCTCAGTCAAGTGGTTGCAGTTTGGCAAAGATGGGCTGTGCCTCATTCCCAGTGTCCTGACCAGGGCTGTGACCCCTCCTCCTGCCTGCTCTGGGTGTGCTCTGCCCTGGCTCTCAGGGCCACAGGGATCTTGTGTCTTGTTCCACACGCACCAGATAGAAAACACTGTGAGCCCTTTGGTCGGGTGGTTCATAGGAATGCTCCTGAAACAATAATCCTGGGATAAATAATAATAAAATCCTGTCTCATCTCCTGAATCCACTTCTCAGACATGCTTCTAGAAAATGAAAACCTTAAAAATCATTCACCTATGAGAACACAATGTTAATCACATCAAAACAATCTGAAATCCAGCATTGCTTTCATTATCCTAAAGTCAGCAATATGCTCTCCTCATTGTTCCTTTCTGTAGTGGAATTTATTAAGGCTATTCATCCTTCACACACACTGCAGAAGTGCACTTTGTAAAGCTGAGAAAGCTGCAGAGTTAATAGTGTAATAATTCAGCAAGAAAAACTGATTTGCAAGTGACCCATGTATCAGGCTGTCAATGGTGCTTAAAGCTAGTTCATAAATTCCTGCCAAAGAAAGGTGTGGGCTTAGGGGACCACCCTTTTTTGTAACTAAAATGGCCTTGTAAGTTGGTCACAGGAGCTTAATGCAGACTGTTATTCTTGCATATAATTTGCATACCACCAGAGGAGAGGAGGTAAGGAAAACAACATTTTGTGATCAAGAGCTGACAAAAAACACGACATCTCAAAGGATCAAGCATTTACTTGACCGTAGACTGTGTCAGAGACACTGCAATATTCCTTCTACTCCCTACCAGTTCCTGGGGATCCTGAGCAACTGGGTATTCAGGGTCATTGTTCTTTAGGCCATACTCAGGCATGTGACTGCCACCGGGATGTGACACGAGGCCATATTTTTTCTGTCTGTGAGGACCTCATTAGGTCAGTAGTGCTAAGAGAAAGCTGTCTGTCTGCCTGCTAGTGATACCACACTGAAGTTAAAAATCATCTGGAAACTGGAATTTGCCAGAATGGAAGTTACCTAGAAATGCCTGGGTTGCTGGGTTGTGCAGGCTCTGGGCACTTAATGTAAAGCAGGTTATGCTCTGGGAGAGAAATACAGGAGGAAGGACCTTTTTCTTATCAGCCAACATTTGAATAGAGACAGAGTAGTTTTGCTTTACCTTTCTCTGTTGGGAGGGCTCTGGCAGGTGTCAGGGTGGCTCTGCAGTGCCCTGGCCAGTGCCCATGTTACATGATATGCTGGTTACAGGGCACACAGAAATGGACCTGGCTACAAACCTGCTTCCTCTGCAGGGGTCAACAGCACAGGGTTTCTCCCAGCTGTGTCATTTGACAAGCAGTTCCTACTGCCTCTGTACAAATTCAGGACAGAGATGGGTTTCCCATATGTAAGGATTGTGTGACAGAAGTGTGTTTCCACGAGTTCATAGCCCTCCTGCGTACAGAGCGGATCCAGCAGCTCAAAAATTGCTGAAGTTATTGATTGCTGGAATAGGCCATTAGTCTTGAATGTCCCATCAAGTCAATCATTACCTCACGTGATTTCAGACAAAATGCTGCTTGGTAGGTTTATACACATTTTAGCGGGTCTGGAATGCATAGATGGAAGCCTTTTTAGTAACTGAAAGGCTGATTTCTATATAATGAAAACATAAATCAGGGGTTTGCACTCAAGCAATATATTCAGATTGCTCACCTGAATTTCTGCATGGGGCACCGGATGATTGGAAATACATTTAATAATGCCTCCCACTAGGCTTTTTCTAGAAACAGGAGCTAACGACCAAGGTACTAAGGTATGAATTATACTTTGAAAGTATCTCCAGAAAAATTTATTGAAGGGCCTAGTGGGAGAAATTACACCTTGTGACACACACAAAGTCAAATCACATCCAATGTCAGCAGCACCCATACAGGAGTCCAGGAAATTGATTTTCTTTAAAAGGATTTTTATAATTTCCCTTTAGAAAATGAGTATAATGACAGCGTGCATAAAATACGTCTGTTTAAAACAAACAGAAGGCAGTAGGAGAAGAGTGTTGCTTTATAATCAATTTTTATTATCTCCTTGTCCTCCCCATGGCTGGGAAGTTAAGGTTCAAAAACGATTCCCCAAGATGGTCTTTACTTGATAGTACAGCACCAGCTACTAGAACCTCCTTATGGGTGCTTTCTACAATAACAGTTAAATGTTCTGCCTTATTTGAAAGTTGCCATTTAGGTGCTGTGACAAGCAGCTGCTGCACTCAGTAACATAACTGGAAGTGGCTGGACATGACTGATGTTTGAGAAGAACCTGAAATTTGTATTACCCCCACTAGAAATGCTGAAATTCTGTTTTACCTTTGTTCCTTGCTGACTGTACTGTTGTTTCTAGGAAGAAAAGCCTGTGTTCTCACTGTTGACATTCAAGATTTACTGAAAGAATTGTTGTGGAGTCAGTGAATACTGAAGTTTATTGTATTAAAAGAAAATCAGAATTGTACGTCTTGTTCAAGCAAATCACTACAAAACATGGAATTTCTTCTGTCTTCAACAAAAGCTGAGTACAAATGAAGTATAGATCAATGACAGAAGTTACAGAGCAAGGATTTACCTTTGCAGTCTGAGGTGAGTGTTACTCTTCAGCTCCTTCCATTCATAGCTTCGGTAACTAGGAGCCCTTTAGTAAGGTAGCTAATGGGGGAAAAACACCATTATCATTCCTGACATTCAGAGAGGTCAAATTGCAGCACTTCAAGTTCTTGCTCAGGAAAATGTGCCTGTAAGGGACAAAGGAATGTGCCTTGCTGTGTTTTGTGAAGGGTGTTTCTGCAGGTGCAGTGCCAGCACATGGTGGCCGTGTGTTCCTGCTGTAGATACACTGCCCTTTGTAGCAGAGGTGCTCTGCTGTCTGTGGCAACAGGAGCACAGCAAACAGCTCATGGTTCTTCCATTTTTGTATTCTGTCACTTCAGGCCTTCACTCATTTGATATCCTCTGGAGGAACTGCATAATGCAGAGGGCAACCACATGAGATCAAATTTAATGATTTAATTTCACGTTTAGATCGGTGCTTTCCAAACCTTTTTTGATTGCACACCCCTATTAATTAAAAATATGTTTAAGCACACCCCCCAATACATTTATGTATTTATTATACTGCTGTACTCATGATTACATATAATACGAAGCATATGCAAAAATAGAAGTTGAAAAAGAATAAAGTAACACTGAAATACACATAATGTAAAAAATTATATCCTATTTTATCTCCTCATTTTGGAGACATTGGATCAGATCCTGTACAAAAAAATCATATTCCCAACTCCCACTGTGTTTTTAAAGGTCACCGCCTCTTCTTAAGTTCTGAATAAACCCCATGTCTTTTATGTTCATCTAATAACAACTGTAGAATATATACCAGAAGATGTTTGGGAATCTGTTACTACAGGTGCAAGGGATTTTTAAAAAATGTTTGATTATTAGACTAAATGCATAATTGGGAACTTCAAAATATATTTTTACTATTTACTTTGTGGGAGAGTTTCTCAAGTCTTCTCCAGTTTTAGAGTGTTAATTTTGGATATTATGAAAATCTATTCAAAACTGTTTAAAAGGCTTAGTACTTTTTAAATAAAGTGAAACAAGTTCTTTCAGGCCAAATTATTTATTTTATATGGAAATAAATTCTTAATCCTTATGGTTTGCTGAGAAAATTACAAAGAAATATTTTTCCAGTGAAGATGAAATACTGTTTTGCTGGTGGAGCAGTTTGAATTGGGAAAATGAGTCATTAAGACAGCCCCACAAAGGCAGAGTGCTTTTCACAGTGACCTTCAAGAAAGCCTGTGTTTCCCAGAGAGAGAATCAAGGGAGCAAGGATTTCCTGGCTGGGAGAGCCTGGGAGCTCTGGGCTTAGCCCGGCCCTGCCTTGGTCTCGCTCTGCCCTGGGGGCACAGCTCCAGGAGGCTGCAGGAACAGCACAGCTGTGTTTTCCTGGCTTCTCAACGGGAGTTGCTAAGGTTCTAAGACTTATGCTCAGATAGAAATATTTTTTTCCATTTGCACTGATGTATAAAAGAGCAAAATCAGTAAAACCCCCTAAAGCCCATAGCTCTGATGAAAAAGCTTCTATCATATTGGCACAGGGCTCCCTCTTGTATTTATGGGTGGGAGAAGGTGCTTGTCCCTGCTTTTGGATGAGGGGAGCATGTCTTTACCAGAATCTTTTGCAAGCACTTCTTAAAAATCCCTCAGTCTCGGTGTGTGCCTGTCTGTGTGCACATCTATTTACAGCTGTGTGAGAGCCCTGCTCGGCCTGGTGACCTGTCTGCAGCATGGCCCTCACATGCAGTCAGTCTCTGTGTGCCATCTCTTTACATCCCTCTCTGGGGAGACTGACATGGCTTGCTTGGCTGTTTGGTGGGGTTTTTGCTCATCTGAAGGGTCTGGATTTTGGGGCACCTGTTTGTGGGAATCCCTGTGCAAAAGGAGTTGGGTCTGAGCTGTGGAGGGGGGCTAGCCCAGAGGGGCACAGCCAGGGACAGGCTTCTGGCTTCCCTGACATACTGACCCAATGCCAGATCTCAACTTTGAGATTGGACTAATCACACCTATTTGTTAATCCGGTTTAAATTTTGTAAAAATTTGGGATTTTTAAACGCACTTTTCTCTGAGCAAAACAGCACTTCTGAAAGAAATATTTGGGGTTTGAATAATCAAAATCTGTTCAGTATTTCATCTTTCCCTCCTCCTTTCTGGGGGGACTGAAATATTCACCTGAATCAGTGAACAATGTAGGATTTGCAGACTGTTTTTTCAAAATAATTTAATTCAGATCTGATTTTTGTGCCTATACCAGCCTCATTGTACTACTTTGGATGCTTGGAGCTTCATGTGGAGACTCAGAAAGGACTCCCCATACCTTCCTGAGGAGGTTGTTGTGAATGTTGGTGCCATTTCAGTGTCACATTGAAAGGCTTCCCTTACAGTATGAAGCATATTGAAACATAGAGGAGAGTAGGAACAAAGGACATTATGTAATACTGGGAAATGTTTGCTAAACTGGGTCACTGTAGAGAAATGAGAGGTTTTGTTTGCAGCCATTATTTAATCACCAGCTCAAACCATTTGTAAGTGCACGTCATTGCTTGCATCAGGGACAACTTTATTATCTTGCTGCCTCTAGAAGTGCTAAGGATTTGTCTTTTGATTCCATTGGGAGCTGTTATAAAATGCTTGTAATGCTGAGTTTACATGAGGAGGAAGTGTACAGATTCTTCATAATGCTCTAGTGTACACAAAGGTGTATCTCAAAGGCATTTAATACAAGTTGTGAAGTAAACATAGGTTGATATTCTTTCCTTCTTTAATAAAAGCTTTCAGAAGGGCAAGGTTGACATGGTGTAAGTCCTTGTGCCACCAAGGCAATTACCATGAAACTAAAGTTTTTATACTGCTCTTCGTTAAGGGCATTGCCATGGCCCCCTCACGGGTATGATACAAACTGACTTGAAAGGCTGCAGCTTCTCATAGAAACTAAACATCAATATCCTGAACTAGAAGAAGTTTTTCTTGTCCTAGTTTCAAGGATTTATGTCTCCATCTGTTGGGGACACCATGGCTTGAAACACAGAAGAAATGCTAAGCTGACCAGAAAATACAGCCGTCCTCCAAGAAAAGAGTTACTTTTTCAATAACATATTGACTTTAGGATTGATTATAAATCCAAAAGCAATTACTTACTTATGAACTTAAGTTAAAGCAGATTGCAGGGTAGTTTGGATTTAAATAGGTGGCAATACGTATCCATTACTCTGTTCAATATGCTAATGGAAAACGAGGTCAGAATAATAAAGCATCCAATGAACAAAAACCCTGAGAAACAAAAACCCTGATCTATGTTTAGCTTTCTTAATTACAGGATAGCAGTAGTGAAATGCAGCCTTTCATCAGACAGTGTTTCATTTAGCAGAAAACAGAGAACCAGGACACCTACAGTGCTGGAAACTTAACCAGGGTTCTGCAGAAGTGAAAAGGCTGTACAAAACAAAACAAAACAAAACACTGCATGTGAGACTAGAGGTGGCAGGAATTGTCCATCCTTGGGATAGTCTCTTGCTGAAAAACTCAATGCTCAGGTCCCCATAGATGGCCCTGCAGGCTTGCAAGGTTGACTTGCCAAATACACCCAGTAATGAGGAATAATGGTGCTACCAATACCCTGTCCACAAAGGAGAGTTCAGAGGCATCAGGGGCATGTGATGTTCCACCAAGGAAATCCCAGGTATGAGGGCAGTGGGTTGGGACAGATGGTCTCCTTGATGTGAGGCTGGCAGGATCTACTCACACCATGGGTGTCATGTCCCGTACAGCTCTGTATGGGTGGCAGTGGGTAGAGCAGAGGTCTGTCACCTGTCAAAAAAACCCCCAGGAAAATCCAGGGAAAGTCAGCCTTCCCAAGTGTCAGGGTAGGTGAGGATGTTAGAAATTAACATTAATGTCTGTTGTGGGGAAAAGAAATAGAAATCATGATAAGAAATAGAATGAATGGGCACAGAGATGAATACAATATTTTGGGGAAAAGTCAGGGTAGTTCAGAAGACAAGTCAAGCCCCACAAATCCACAGCAGTTCCCTGAAGGAGTAGCTAAGCAGGTAGATAAGATAAAGCCTGATGAGATAAAATCAATTTAGACTTTAAAAAAGGCATTTGACAAGGTATCTTTCCAGTAATTTTAAAGAAACTTAGCCACGCTGTATTTGTTGAAGGACTAAACAGTCAGTCAGGCATCCAAAGAAATGGTCAGGAGATAAACCAGTGTGATGACTAAACTTGCATGTGAGATAAAGTCATTCAGGAAGACAGTGAGTGGACCCAGATGTGAATATAAGATGAAATCTTTCATGATACTGAGTCATTGGGTGATAAAATGTCAAATGAAATTGCTTGTAAATAAAATGCAAAATAATACACATGAGAAAGAATAATTCCTTATAAGTGCTTGGTTCTCTGATCTGAACACAAACACTAACAAGGAATTTTATAATTGGCAGTTCAGAAGAATTCTGGAGTTTTGCTCAGTAATGATCTCAATAAAGAGGGGTAGTAAAGATTATTATGGTGGGAACAGAAAACAAAGAGAAGTCGACATTGTGTCCTTATATTTACTTAGGATACACATCCGTGGCCTAACATGCATAGTTCTGATGAAACTTAGGGTCAGACAGATGTAGGAAAATGAGGCAGTGCAGCTGGAAGCAGCAAGCGTGATCAACGATGGAGTATAATTTGTACTGAAAATTACTAAATTGACTCCTCAGCCTGGAGAAGAGTTTTTGTTTTGTAGATGATGAGTGGTTTCAGATGTAGTAGGGAAAACCTGTCCCTCAGGTGATTCCTGAACTTGTTGAAGACTGTGTACCTACAACTCCAGACTGAGGGAGGGGGGACAGCAGGAAAGTTGCCCTCCCTGTTCTGTGTTACCTTTGAGTCAGAGCTTTGCAAAGTGCTGTTATGGGCTGATGGCAGGTAGAGAAGTGGAGAGAAGGGGGTCATGGTCCAAGAGTGATTGAACAAGTGAAAAATGTCTCCAGACTTTCATGAACAACTTTTTTAGTTGTTTGAAATGATCAGCAGGAGGGTACATCTATATACCTGGAGTACTTGCAAAATGTCCTCATCCTCAGAAATGAACAAAAGAGGAAATCAATGTGCTTTGGGTGCTTGGGATTAGTCCTTCATCACCTCGTACTACCCCAGGCAAGTGCTGTGGGGTGTGAGGTGGCAGTGTGGGCTTAAGGAAGTGGCAGCCTGGGCAGCTGGGCCAGTTCGTTTTAAAAGAAACGGGATTTTATGAATGATTGCAGGGCACTGAAGATACATTAAATTTGATTTGCACAAGCAAAGCCTCATCTGCTTCCCCACGAGTATCCCTGATTATGTGCAGTCTTGTTTGGAAGCCCCACAGTGGGAAGAGGCGGGTTTCCCCTCAGCGTGTGAGTGTTGGTGTGTCTGATTCTGCTCCTTTTCTGTGCAGTGGAAAGAAAGGTTCAACCCAGTAACAACAGAGCTGAATAAAATGGTTCTGTGCTCTGCCTTCCTCTGCCTACTAAAGTTGAAAAGGAAGTTTAAGGGGAAAATGTATTAATTTTCCTTTCTCAGCACAAAGCTTTTTCTTTCCATAAGAGAGATGCAAGCCTGACTTCCCTGTCATTTAAAGCAAGCAATGACCTTTTGTGCTTTGGGGTGCACAAGTGCCTCGTATATTGTTTGCTTTCTCCTTGAAGAGGAATAATGGAGAATATGGCTGCTGCTGAGGTACACTAAAGTGGCAAGTTTGTGGTGCCACCATGGGAAGGAAACAAAGCTGTCACTGTTTATGTCATTGCTTTTATGTCCTTGAACCAAAGCACAGTCCCAGCGAGCAGAAATCCCGGCTGTGCAGTGCGTATAGACATTGAATTTTCACAGCTGAATTCCTGCTACTGTTAGGGAAAGAATTTTTTATACTTTCTCTCTAAGGTTTTAACAAATTTGGACATGTCTGTCTAGCGCCCATGTAGGTTACTACTGCTTAGCTCATGTTTTCTGTCTGCATTGGTCAAACCACTTCTCTTGGTGGTTATATTGTGTCAGTTATGCTTTGTGCCTCATTAAATGATATCGTTCACCACCGGGCAAAATGTACATTGGTTGTTTGGCTACTGAAAACATACTAAAATCTATGAATCCCATCTGGGAAGAATGAAATTAGGTGTCATTGCCAAGTTATTAGAATAACTGTAGAAAACCAGTATCAGTATTGGGTTTTGCCTTTACCTACTATTTATGTTGATTTGGCCTTATTACCCCCATAAATCTTGCTATACTTGGAGGAGTACAGAAAATGCCAGGAGGATTGGGCATGATCTGTGCTGTTCACCAAGATGTTTATCTTCAAAGTGTGGCACAACATTCTGATCCGGGATACATTCTGACAGACTCAAGCCCATGTCAATCTGGTTGTACCAGCATTTAGAGAAGGGGCAGCTAGTAGGAAGCAGAGTGAGTATAGAGGTGAGCTCTCTTGGTCTTCTGCAGCATCAGATGGGTTCTTGTGGCAGAAACATTTCCAGAGAGGCTGGAAGCTTTATTGTACCACTGCTAGAGAATTCAGAGTTCTTCAGTGTGCCCAGCTGACAACCATCAGTTACCTGCAAAGCCTAGTGATTGTACAATTCCCATGTACAAACCACCAAACAGAATGTTGAATAGGATAGAATTAATTCTAGCTGAATTTTAATAGTTTTGGAGTAGAGAAAGTCTATGTGTGTGTGTGTGTGTGAAGATTATTAGTGCCAACCAGCACATGGCTGAGTCTCATTTGAGACACCAATTGCTGTAACCCAGTGAAACAGTTCAGCTTAGGAAAAAGGCCTCTTCGTTGTCCAGAGGATAGCCACATATAAAGGGCAGTGCTTTTAGGTTTTAAAATCTGATTCGGACTTTTCCTGAAGTCATGTGGACTGACTTGCTTGCAAACTGTATTTACTATCCCCAAAAGCTCATGACTTACCTAATAATGAAATCCCTGAAAAACAAACAGAGCATTATTATGCCATAACCTTTATGGATGTGCAGGAAGCACTGGGAACTGTTTTGGTTGAGCTGGACTTCTGAATTTTCTCCTAGACAATCAGATGTGCTGAGTATTCAGACTAATTGTAGTTTTTATTGGTTTGCTATGACCAATGATGAAGTAAAAATTTAAAGATGGTGCTTGAAAGTATGTGACATTGACTCATAGATGGAGTATTTTCTGTAAGTAGAGAGATGCAGCACATGCAAACTATTCTGAAGTTTATAGAAAACATACAGGATAGTGTAGAAAGAAGTAAGGCACAGAATTGCTATTTGTTTTAATGCTTATCCATGAGTCGGAAGCATATGTATAAGAGTTTCAAAGTGTCTTTCCCCTTTTTTGAGACGAACACAGATACTCAGAAGTATATACTGATATACTCGGTGCTCAGCAAGGCACTTACGATCTCAGCTGATGTGAAGTGTAGGTGCAGTGAGAAGGACTCTGCTGTTGGACCTCAGGTGGTGCTACTGGATGCCAGAATCATTCGGCTGTCTGCAAAGCCAACCGGAGCCTGGAGTGGTGAAACACCAGAGCATTCCCAGCCACCTGGGGCCACGGGGCTCTTCAGAGAGGGGCACGATCCTGCTCAACCCGGGAATGGCAGGGGAGCCCTGGGCACGCCTTAGGAGCAGCAGATGCGGGCCCGGCGGTGCCTGGTGAGGGGTGCGACAGTGCCTGGTGAGGGACCCGGCAGTGCCTGGTGAGGGGTGCGACAGTGCCTGGCGAGGGACCCGGCAGTGCCTGGTGAGGGACCCGGCAGTGTCTGGTGAGGGGTGCGACAGTGCCTGGTGAGGGACCCGGCAGTGCCTGGTGAGGGGTGCGACAGTGCCTGGCGAGGGACCCGGCAGTGCCTGGTGAGGGACCCGGCAGTGTCTGGTGAGGGGTGCGACAGTGCCTGGTGAGGGACCCGGTGGTGCCTGGTGAGGGGTGCGACAGTGCCTGGTGAGGGACCCGGCAGTGCCTGGTGAGGGGTGCGACAGTGCCTGGCGAGGGACCCGGCAGTGCCTGGTGAGGGACCCGGCAGTGTCTGGTGAGGGGTGCGACAGTGCCTGGTGAGGGACCCGGCAGTGCCTGGTGAGGGGTGCGACAGTGCC
>VZTZ01027979.1:35043-84435 GCA_013400955.1 Drymodes brunneopygia | reverse complement strand
GTGCCTGGTGAGGGACCCGGCTGTGCCTGGTGAGGGGCCCGGCTGTGCCTGGTGAGGGACCCAGCTGTGCCTGGTGTGGGGCCCGGCTGTGCCTGGTGAGGGACCCGGCAGTGCCTGGTGAGGGACCCGGCTGTGCCTGGTGAGGGGCCCGGCTGTGCCTGGGGAGGGACCCGGCTGTGCCTGGTGAGGGACCCGGCTGTGCCTGGTGAGGGGCCCGGCTGTGCCTGGTGAGCGGTGCGACAATGCTTGGTGAGGGGTGCGACGGTGCCTGGTGAGGTGCCTGGTGCGGCCCCAGCTGTGCCTGGCGAGCGGGGCTCCGAGCCAGCGGTTACTGCCCCTTGAGGATTCCAGGGTTCAGTCCATGTCCTGGACTTAGGAGCAAGTTTAACAACCTGACACCTGCTTTGCCCAGGTAGCTCATACCTTTAATTAATGAACCCTATTATTATTATTATTACTAGGAATTGATATATCAGAGATATTTAGAAGAGGTTTAATTTCTCAGTTTGGATATTTCCAACCACTGAATGCTTTTGGCACAGAAATCTGAATTTATGAGATCTTAATGTTCTAAGTATTCTAGCAAACCCGTAACTTGAAGAACAATCTGTAAATTGTTTTTTAAATAAACAAGAACGTTTCTCTGTTGAGTATTTCAACACTTGAGTACTGAGGTTTTTTCCATTTCACCAGATGTTTATGGAGATGTGAATAATACCATCTGTTACAGCTGGTGGTCAGGTGGAGTCTCTTCTTTCTTTAGATGACGTTGTCTTGCTCTCAGGGAGGTAGAAGTGTTGCTTTAGCTTTCCTAAATTTTTGGAGTTGGAACTATATCCTGAAGATGTAACAGTAAGAATTTTTTTTTCTGTCCAGAAAGGGCTCTGAATTAGAGTGTTTCTCTCAGATGACTCAAATAACTCACTTGTAAGAACTAAATAGTCATGTCTGAATCAATGAGGAAAGACAAATGCATTCATTAGCTGCTAATATTTTGATGAATGCTGAAATGTAGGAGTACTGCTGAGCAAGCGGGAAATTTCATAGTCTTAGGGCCAAGCATTCCTTTTGGTATGTTACTTTTGCAGTGAGCTGCACCAAGGTGATATTCCAGTCCCAGATGTAATCAGTATCTTTACAGGCCCTTTTATTGGACAATTCAGTCTTTGGCTACTGGTGATGACTTCAGTAATTGCGTGATTCAGTTGTCTCTGCACATTTTCTGTCTAGGAGATAAGCTGCATTCAGCTTCAGAGAGGTTTCATTTTTCTTTCATGTAATTCTTGTTCTTTATTGAAATTGGTTCAATAACAAAGTGTCAAAATGGGAGTTTTACATGGTGAAAAGGGAGAAGGTTTAATTTTTTCTACTATAAAATAATCAGAATTGTACAGGGCAAGAGGAATATAATTTTCTTGTTCTCCTTTTAAACTGTACATAGGCAAGGTTTTTTTGGAAAGGAATAAAGATGATGCACAGAGTTGATAAAAATCTGTCACTCAGGGTTCAAGAAATTGCAGTAAATCGGAATTATAATATTTAGAGCACATTCCATTTCAGAGTATACATAAATTATGGACAAATGTTCATAATACAATTAGAGATTTTAAAATACCTACTTTTAATTTTCTTTATTCAAACATTTATGCCTAAATAAAGGACTGTAAAGTACAATAAAACTCAAAAGTGAACTTTTTGTAAGAAAGCCATATTTCAATATAAATCTTGCTGTCTTTCATGTATCCCTCTTGGAACTAAATTGTTCCAGTTCTTCCAATCTCTCTTCATTTGCCCTTTTCTAGACAGCCTGTATCTCCCCATGGCCTTCAGTTTATTCACTTTTATGCAGTAATTCCAGTAAGGGAATTCCCAGTGAGAGAGAGCAAATACTTTGCCTGTACAATAGCATCGACTGCCCCCTCTCTGTACTCCCCAGCGGAGTTTTCCTTATGAAAACAGTACAGCCTTGCTCATTTACCACAGCCTTCCAAACCTGCTGAACACCTGCACAACCTGCGCAAGCAGCTGATCCATTCTTAATTGTTAATTAATTGTTAATTGTCCCTTTGACTCATCTGCTGCTTGCTGTTTTATAGAGGAAGATCAGAGGTGCTAATGCTGCAGGTGCCTACCACTGAGCTCAGTAGCTGGGGATGCTGCCCAAAGGTGTCAGTCCAAAATTGACATTAAACTTTCCAGGACAAACTTTCTGGTTTTCATTTAAATTTACTGCACTAGATTCAGTAGTAAACGAAATAGCTGGGGTTTTGAGCTCAAGTATGTTCTAAAGTGCTTTGCTGGTTTGTGCCATATACAGGAAATAGATCCCTTATGTTGTATTTCTGGCTGTGTTGTTAATGCTAGTTCAAACAGACTAACAAATAAATAAAAACATAGTGAATTTCAAGTATAGTATTATTCAAGTATGAATCAAGAATAGTATTTCAAGATTCTAATTCAAAAATCATTCCCATATTTTAAGGACTTGCTAAAATAGTGCTGAAGCATTGTTAAATGTGAGGCATAGAAAATTTCTGTCCTTCTATTCAGCCTCTGAGTAGGCAGGCCTGAGTGTAGCACACAAAGAACAAGTGGCTGTAATCAGGATATGTTCAATGACCTTCACTAGGGCGGAAGAAAAATTCAGATTCGGCCTGGTCACCGTTGGTATGTACACGAAGCTCTTGCTGCGAGAGACTCCGTCGCTGTCCTTGGTACTGAGAGCAAGAGTCCCTCAAGCCGTAGTCACCCTTCCGCTGCAAACTGCGTTCCTGACCCGACAGGTGGCAGTCGAGGAGTACAGTGCAGTAGCGAACTTCAGTCATGGGCAGGTATTTCAGAGGAGGTTGTAGTGAGGTGTCAGTCTCTTCTGCCAGGTAGCAAGTGACAGGATGAGCCAAAATGGCCTCAAGTTGCTCCAGGGGAGGTTTAGATTGGATAGCAGGAAAAAGTTCTTCATGGAAAGGGTTGTCAAACATCGGAACAGACTGCACAGGGAAGCTGGAGAGTGACCATCCCTGGAAATACCAAAAAATGTGTTGCTGTGGCACTTGAGGATATGGCTTAGTGGTGAATGTGGTGGTGCTGCTGGGTTGATGGTTGGATGTGATCATCTTAGAGGGCTCTTCCAACCTTAATGACTCTGTGATTTTAAATACTCAAGTAGCTTGGAACTAACCACACACCGTTCAGAGCACTAGTTTTATTTCTTCTGAAAAGGGGAACAGAAATTTGGAATTACTGGTTGGCTACATTTTGCATAAAGTTTTAATGTTTTCCTCATTTTCTCCATTTTAAAATTGCCTAATTTTAATGCTCTTTTCAAATGTAAAGGAGCTTGATTTTAGACAGTTTAAAAGTTGCCTAATGACATGTGGATGGTTTCAGTTGTTTAATTAATTTATTGTGGGTATTTCTATCACAGCCCATACATCTGCAGTTGCTTTTCAGCATTTTTCTGATTTTATTCAAACTACTATTTAAATTCCAGAACAAAACTCCAAAACAACCAAATGAAACCCAAAAATGAACACTGACTATTTTTCTTTGCTGGCCTGTTTTTACTAAAAATACTTATTTTCCCTTTTGTAACATTTTCTCCCTGGTCATAAATGCTAGAAAATAGATTTAATTCCTGTAAAAATTTTGCAAGTTTATATCACATTTTCATAATTTACCAGAAAATTATTGAAGTACTTCAGTTATTTTAAGTTTATTGCCTTATGCCTAAATTTTCAATGACACTTGTTAGATGTGACTGTCAATTTACTGTCTCCTTTCCCACAAGGATATGTCATGAGCTCTTTTTACTTGTCAGATGAAAAGGCAAGAGTCTATTTTTTGCAGCACCAAAAAAACAAAAAATTGAGGGTGTTTTTACCCACCACATATAAGGTATTTGGTTTTTTCTTATCAGTCTTACGTAATTCCGATAAATCCAAAGAGACTTGGACCAAACTTTCAAATAACATTTTGCTGCACAGGAAATTTCAGTGCACAGAGAGACAGATTCAGAACATTATATATACATATCACACGAGAGCTGTGTGACATTAAGACTCTTGGCTCATCATACTGTTAGAAAAGAAGGGAAGAGAGACTTCAGCAGGAATAAGTTTCTTATATGTACAACAAAAGGTTTGAGGAAGGGGAGCGAAATAGGAGATAAAGGGTGGTAAGAGAAGATTATTAGAGTAGAGGAAGATTAGGGCAAAGAGAATATTTCCATGGAATAAGAGGAGAAAAAAGCAAATGCTTTTTATATGCTGATTTATGCTGTGCGACTTACATCCCCTGTAAGGAGCCTATTAAATTTAAGTCACAAAGTGGTAACTGGCAAAGGACATCTGTATGGGGGAGAAGGAGGTCGTTAGCTCATCTGAGTTTGAAAAGATGACAGCTTCCAGTTTCATATAGCTCTCATTTAATTAGGGGTTTGTTCAGGCTTGCTTTCCCCCCAGACTAAAGCTCTGTTACAGTCCATAAAGGGGTATTGACCTGTACCCCCACATGCACAGAAATCCAGTAGTACTGCATCTAGACTTGTTGGCAATATTGTTGCTTGTTGATGGCATATGGTTTTGATTTGGGATTTTGTTGGTTTTTTTCTTAAGCAAGACACAGACTCCAGAGAACAGTTTTGCTGGGTGCAGAATAATTTGTGGACATTGGCAAAAGACAACTGGCTGGTGAAGTTGGCTACCAAAGCCAAACCATTTTTCAGGAGTACAGGAAGGTAGAAGTGGCTCAGACACCTTTAATTTTGAGATGTAGAACCATTATCTGAAATCTAGCCGGCTAACTTTGCTAATTAAAAATCTTGCCTAAAGCTTTCTCTGCTGTGTGTGAAGGCAGCTCCTGAAATCCTTTCACCATTTCAGGCTGCAAGAGGTTGCAGGCAGGGATAGGATCCCAGCGTGGTTCGGCTTGGAAGAGACCTCAGGAGGGCTGGAGTCCAACCCCTGTGTGGGGCAGTTGACTCTGGGGTCAGCCCAGGCTACTCGGGGCTTTATTCAGTCACAGCTTGGGAACTGCAAGGAGGGAGGCAGAACCCCTCTCTGGGAAACCTGGGGCACTGTTGGGCTTCCCTATGGAGGGAGAGGTCTTTGTCCGCCTGTTCCTCAAGCCTGCACAGATTCTTCCTGGTGGCAGCCCTGCCCTTATGTGTATTGAAAGCTGCCCTCATTTTGGTGTTTGGTACATTTGAGAAGTGCGTATTCTGTCACCTCTTCCATGGCATCGATAAAGGTGTTAAGGAGGATGACTCTCAGGATTGATCCGTGCTGTTCACTTGTCACAGGCATCGAGACAGAGTGCAGCCTAATTACCATCACCCCTGGATCCTGATCTTTTCAATCCATCTTCCCAGTCTGTAATCATCTAACAAGAATCATGTGGGAAATGGTGTTGAAAGCCTGTTGCGGGTTTAGAGGTTTGGGGAATTGAAAACTAGGTAGAAATATTAGTTGCAGCAGTTTTTTGGCTAAATGTTAGCACATTCACTAAAATTACTTGATTCTTGTTGTGAGGTAAGGACCAATAGTAGGCAAGGCAGGTTTATACTTTAAAGAATATAAAAAGAAATTTATTAACAGACTTAAAGCAAGTAATAACAATGACAACTAGGAATTAGAACAAGATTTCTTTAGAACATTCTTTCTCCTTTCCCCCCCCCACACTTCTTTATTCTTTTTACTGACCAAACAAAAGGTAACATTTTGACTTGTAGTTAAAGAAACCACCCTCTGGAACAGGTCCCCTTCCAACCCATGTAAGGGAGAGAAGCTTTCTCTTGCTCTTTCATGCTGATTTTCCATAGGAAACGCAGTTCCTATGGTGTTAGCTTCCTCAGCAAGCAACCGCCCGGAGAAAGAGATTTGCTTGTCTGAAAGAACCCTTCCCATTTTTAGTAGCTTTCCCAGGGCTACTAAAATGGACATATGATGGTCGCTGAGGTACTTCTTAAAAGATGAACATTTCCATTACAGTGACACAAAATTCCCTTTCTTCATTCATCTGCACCACTTTTCTTCATCATCGGCAACACAAGTTTTTTGCTATTATTTCCGGGGCAAAAAACATTTATATAAGAGTTCTTAGCTCACTGCTTATACCTAGAATATTACATCTTTTCTTTTTCCCATTTTTAGACCAGTGTTCATATATTACAGGGTATGTTATAGCTAAGTTTATCAACATGTCCTTACAAGAGAAATTTAACATTAAAGCACTTCTCATCTCTTCCTTTAAATATAGGCTTGGCTACATTCTTTGACTTAAAAGTCTTTATGTTGTACCTCTCGTAGGTGTCCTTGTTTTTTTCCTTTTCTGTGTGGGGGAGAAAATGGATGTTTTCGAGTCCCATCCTGATACTGAAAAAGAAAGCAGTTAATTTGTCTCTCGGCTGGGCGATGGTCACATGGCCTCAGCCCGCGTAGTCTAAGTGTAGATATTCAGCGCTGGAGCTTAAGAGAAAGGAGTTTATTTGTATCGCTTTCCATCCACGCCGTGGCTCAGCTGCCGGGGCCGGCGTGGCTGTGTTTGGGCTGTAAGGAACTGTCCGAGCCCTTTTCTCATGCCAAGCCGCGGGGCTCCCCGGCCAAGGTGCGTCCAGGCACCACGAGGCCGGCTCGGCCCGTTCCTCGCCTCGACAAAATCGACCCGACCCGAGCCAGGCGGAGTGCAGCCAGCGAGGCTCCTTGGCCGAGAGCAGCAAAAGTCAAGTCTCTCTCCTTGTTCAGAGCGGAGCCGAGCGACATTGTTACTGTTACCTCCCGCATAATGTTACCACGAGAAACTGGAAGATGGGTCTGGGCTCCTTCTCCTCTTCCCCCCCCCTCCCTCCTCTGCACCAGCACGGTGCAAGGGGGGAGAGGAAAGGCACGTCTTGCCAGTCCACCGGAAGCCGAAAAGAGAGCTTCTCCAGGTACTCACCGGGTTTTTATGAGTTTTTTGGAGGCGGAAGCTGTAGTAGCTGCTCTGGAATACCTCATTTCCGATTTCGCCCCCCCTTTTATGCCGGGAAGTTTTGATATAAGTTATACCACCACAAAAGCCTTATCAAAAGAAGTGAGAGTTGATGGTCTTTCCTCATCCACAGATGTGGTTGTTTTATCATAGATCATGGTTGGTTATGTTTGATTTATCCTCAGTAAATCTATGCTGACTGTTCCCAGTCACCTTATCCACTGTATGCCCAAAAATATGTTCCAATAGGGCTCATGCCATGATTTTCTGAGTGCCTTGGGTAGTCCGGCTTGTAGTTCCCCACATAGGACCTTTTGACTTTTTTTGAAGAGACTTTCTCCAGTTGTTGTGTTTCTTCTGGTCTCCATGAATTTCTAACTGTGACAGAGAATGGCCCTTAAGGGACGCACCCAGTTTCTTCAACACACTCAAATGTGACTTGTCAGATTCCAATGACTTGAAAGGATCAATCTCAAGTAGTTTCTTGTATGTTACTGATAGTTCAGCTTCTCTTTTAACTTCCTGAAACCAAGTGCAGAGGCATTTTTGGAGAAGGCCAAGGCAAAGGTGGTGTTGAATAGCTGACTCCGTTTGTCTGCCCTTTGTCACCTGCCTTACAACCTTAAATCTGGCCAGCAGGCCCAGATTTACCTTATTCAGCCTCTTGCTGCTAATGGAGCAGCAGGACGTGTGGCTCGGCCCAGCCTATCCAATACCAAGTTCTTTCACAGAGTAAGTGTCGTGGAATGGTTTGGGTTTGAAGGGATTTTAAAGATCATCCTTTTCCAATGCCCTGTTCCATGAACAGGGACTCCTTCTGTTAAATGTGGTTGCTCAGAGCCCCATCCAGCCTTGTCTTGGACACTCCCAGGGATGAGGAGTCCGTAACCTCTCTGGGCACAGGACCTGATCTGCTCTGCTGAGGTTCTGCAGGCGTGGCAAATCTACCTGAAACAGTTTTCGGACTTAAGAAAAGAAGTTCTATTTTATTTTACACGTATTAGAATTTTAGCCATCAATACAAAGAACAAAACATGAGGGCTTTACAAATATGAAAAATAGTGTGGCTGTAAGGGTATAATATTTGAAAATAATGAATTATAATTGTGTTAGTGAATTATGAAGTGTAACAAGTTTGTTTCTCTGAGCTATGGGACAGTTTGTGCCTAATAAAGCTCCTGTTGCTCAAGATGTTTTATATGGCTTAGGAAAGAATCAAATAGGTTTTTGTTTTTCTCAGTAAAACAGATAACAAAAGCATTGACTTTATTTTTCTTTCCTCTTTAGTTTCATCAAAAACTTAAACCATCTATAATTTCCATGGATATGAGATTTTCAGAGTTAGTTTAATGTTTGGTTTTGAATTTTACTCTGTTTTCTGACACGAAATTATTTAGTTTAGTAACATCAGCAGTTTTTTGATGTAATTTCAGAGATTTAATAGATTTGTGCCAAGCACTGTAAAAGAAAAATTACATTCTTTATGCTAGTTAAAATTTTGATAAGGTTATTTACATGTTTTTAAAGTAATGCTATATGTAATGAAAATAGTGGTTTCAGTTTCTTTCTTATCTGGTATTACTTTTTTATAATTCTGTGCAATCATTTCCTAATGTGCTTTAGATAATTACAGGTATTACCTGTATGAAAAACCAGTATCGGCAGATGTAATTTCATGGCTTTAAAAAAAAAGGGAAACCGGAAGCCCAGCCTTTTGTGTTTGAGGGGAGTCTGAGGCTTGGCACAGTGAGTTGGAGAAAATTTCTTACCCTTACATTTTAAAATGTCCACATAAGATCTGCAGGAGGAGCGATGACAGTGACACCCATTCTTGCATTGAAAATTGATTTCCCTCCACTGTACATGTGTCCCAAACAGATGTGGTGAAGTACCCTGTTCTGGCATGCAAGGACAGTGGTTTGGAGCTGAGCAAAGAGCCAGAAGAAATTTTTATGCATGAAATTTTGAAGTGAATTATGAGCTGTGTGACTGCAAAAGGTAAGGCTTAAATTATTAAACAACTCTTCAAAGATAAGCCACTTACATAGGCAGTCGCTCCGCATATGTGTGAAGCTGTGGTAAAGTCAATCTCATGCATTGTGGACATTTCTGAGGGAAGAACCATGAAGTGCAGTGAGGATCTCCAGGTATCCAAACGGAATAAGGGGCTGGAAAGCAGCATTGCTTTGTGTAACAGGATATTTTGCTCTTCGCAATTATTTGTTCTGTATTTGTGATTCTCATTTGAAATTGGCTTTCCTAAGAGTGAAAAATCTGTCCCTACTGTTTTTAGAGTGTACTGTGAGTGAAGTGTAGCTTTTGATAACTGGAATTTTGAGAGTGTGTGTAAGAGTCACGCATACTGACTGAAAGTAACTTATCTTACACACTCGTTGTAACAATGTGCAATTTTTACTAAAACAGTGCAGTTGAGGATAAGCAGAAATTACATTCAAAGTAACATGAATTCAGGATAAGTGAACAAACGGAAGAAATCATATGTGTCCTGCTATATTCTAAGCATGCCAACAGCATAAAATATAGATTCTGCTCTGTGGTCTCATTCCATCATAGTTTATCTCTTCAGCTTCTGGTAACATCAAACATAGAAATACCAATAATTATGTGAGTTAGATCTTAGTGAGTCAGTCATAGATTATCGAGGTTGCCTTTGGAAGGGGAGAAATCCACGAGGAGACAATTATGAGGATTTCTTGTAGCTGAGATAGGCACCACCATGTTGATGAGAATCCTAAAAACTCAGCGCATCCTTTTCCTGAACCAAGACACAAGTCAGACAAAACTTTTTTTTCATGATGATCAAATGTCCTGTAATACAGCAGTTTTCACTCTGAAGGCATTTTATACAAATGTTCATGATGATTTTTGCCTCCTAGAATGATGTGAATCATTCTTTTTTGTAAATTTTCTGTGATAAAAGAGCCATTCTGTCAATATCTGAGATTCACAGAGCACATGAAAGAAAGTGACAGAACAACATGATAAAATCAATGTGAGAGATATTAGGTACCTCTCAGGGATTCTGGCCAAATGCTTGGTTTCCCTCGGTTTTTAATTTAATTTTCCAGAATTGAATTTTTTGGAAAGCAATGTCAGACCAAGTCCAGAGGCATTCGATAGGGCTGCTGTTCCACTACCCTGCCAGGGAATCCTCTGGGTAATGAGGAGGACTTTGATAGCCCTGCACGTACCTATGGCAGTGTGAGAGAGTTCAGAAAGGGAGGGGGAAACACCAGTGCAGCTTGGCAAAAAGCCACTAGCACTGTAGAAAGCTGGAGGAAGATTTACTGGCATTCTTGGTCTATGAAAACAGACTTACTGTTAGATTCAAGTTAGAACCAGAGATTATAAAATTAAAAAATTGTACACCAAACTTAGAATGGTACATCTTTCCTCCATACTGAGCAGATGATATGATCTTTTCTTTGCCTTTGAAATCAAATTGAGCCCCAGTTCCCAGTCAGTGAAGTATGTGGTTGTAGTTGTCCTTCTTAAACATCTTTGAGTTAACAAAAACCACTTGGGCATGTTTCGAGCAGCATAGGTGCTTTCTTGCCTTTCTGAGACAGACCCAAGCATCTAAAAAATGGATCATGCATTTACATTTGGCTTAGATATTCATGTTGATTTGAAAGCCCTTTGGTTTTCCTAGATATCCTTGTGAATAAAATCCTTACAAAATACATTACATAAAAGTTAGTAAATGCTCAACAAAAGGTAACCACTTAGGTTTGTGTTTGTTTAGTGCCAGTACTGTTAGATGGCATTTCAGTGGTACTTCTACAGCCCGATTTATTACTATGGTAACAAATATCTGTGATAACTAGTGTAATTAAGTAGCTTAATTGTCTTCCGTTTACTGGGATAAACATTTTTAAGAGGAGGCATTAGCAGTATAATTGTCCATGTCTTTTATATAAACAGACAATAGATATAGTGTCTTTTGCATGTGTTTTCAGACATGGGTTTTGGTGCTGAGTGAGAAAGGTACTACACCCAGGGCCTTTCTTTCCCTGTACTTTCAGAAAAATGGAATTTCTCATCATCTTCATGTGTCATTTTTCTTTTCTTTAAGAAATAGCTCTGTCAGACTTCTGCCCTCCTGCATGTTTGTGTAAAGCGTTTTTTTCTGGTGCTTGATGTAATTGATAGCATATATAAAATTTATGGCATTGAATTCTGAAAAATACTATCTAGAAGGTAAAGGGAAGTTTCCACATTTACCTGGTGAGCTTCAGAGTTAGGGTTGTGAAAAATATGAACTTTTATCTTGGTAACAGACTTCCTTTCTTTGAAGACATGGGAGGTCCATGAGGGATTTTGGAGACCTGCCTCTACACAGGGTGGGACAGTTCAGAGTCACTTGGGCTGTCAAGCTGTTCTCTGCAGGCTGTCCTTTTTTCCTGTAAAGGTTCTGCCTTACCTACAGGAAACAGCTCACTGGGCACCTGGGCTGTGCCAGTCCTCACAACACTTCAGTTTGGTGAAAAATAAATCCAAGGTGCAGGAGCTCGTTAGCCTGCCTGAGCAGCATGGACCTGAAGGGTGTGTGCACATTTTTATTGGTGGTTCATTTGCCCCTGTGCTTTATGGCTCTTTGTGGTCACCTGAGAGCACTGTCAGGGGTCACAAAAGATGAGATCCAGCAAGGCAAAGGGGTGGGGTTTGTATTAGGAAAAAGAAGAGTAAACCAAGTTCTGGTTAGCATGAACTTTCTCTTCAGTAACCTTCCCTGTATTTCAGTGCAACTGGGAAAACTGATGCTTGTAGACCTGCCTTTGCCTTCCAGTCTCTTTTCCCACCTGGCTCCTCTGAATCATATTTTGTTCCTTAGCTAATACCATTCTTCTTCCTGAAGTGTCTTCAAACCACAGAGTTTTCAAGAGCATTTATACCATTTTTATGTGTTATAATGACGTATGTTTTACTAATCCGTTGAAACATTTGTTCACAGTTTCTCCAATTCATAGTTCTGATAGATGAGAAATTATTATTATAGACAGGAGACTTGGTATTTATAGTGTTTTTGCCAGGCACCCTCTTTTGAATCCAGCTTCAAATATTTCAAATGCTTGTGCTGTCCTACAAGATGCTCTCTAGAATGTTCGAGTGTATCTTGAGGTTTGAAACACATCTCCTTTTTGTGGTTTGGATTCCACATGGCAAATAGCTCAGCAGGTATGTTAATAAAACTGTAGTTCAGTTAAAATCAATGGAATTGCAGATCTCATTAGTTGTACTTTAGGCCCGAAACTCAGGTAGAGTAAATGCATGTTCCTCTGGTTCAAAAATATTAAAGCTATTACTGCAAAAGAACTCTAAGGATTTCATAGATTTTTATTTCCAAAATGGGATTTTTCTCCAGCAAAAGGAAAGTTTTGGAAACCTCATTTAATACTGTCAGTGTAAATACAAGCATTTTAAATAATATTCTAAGTTCTTAAAACAAATCTTAGTTCTTTTTGATGTACACATACAGCTACAATCCTAGACTAAGATCCTTTTTGCAAGGTGGTTTGGAAGCCAGTTGGAAAGACAGGCTTGGCCCCATGGAGCTTGCAAAGTGAGGGCTACCCTGTAACTCACTTGAAGCTAAATGTTATCTGGGGCATAGTTTCAATTGTGGATCTCACATTTTTCAAAGCATTGGAGCTCTGTTTCCCTTTCTGCTTTCCCCAAACATCTCTTGCTGCTTGTTCCTCCAGGTTGTGTGTGAAAAGCTGGCATTGGCAGGGTTTGTGATCCAGGACTCTATTAGAGCCATAAACATCAGCTGCCCTGAGCCAGGCAGCTTTCTCTGAGCCCTTTTCACAGATCGTGCGGAGATGGAACATACTTGGCAAATGTGTCACTGGCACCTAACCTTCTGTCCTCATCTGGAAGTGGCAACTGTCTGTAATGCAGGGGTTTCAGTGTCTCTGTTTTTCCATGCTCTAAACAAGTAAACAAGAAGGAAAGGAAGGAAGTAAATAGCAGCATTCATGAAAAGCACAAGTGGTAACCTTGGAGACTGAGAATGAAGGGTGCAGAGATGTTAATTTATTTTCAAGCTGAAGTGCTCCAACAGTCTGTTCATATTTCCTGTATAATGCAGGCATCCACATTTCAGGACCAATGCAAACAGCAAGTGTAGATTTTACCCTGCAGCCTGGAATGTGCCTCCAGGAGAGGAGAGACATGTAGCGGCAGGGTCAGACAGGTTTCTGTACTCACTGTCCCCATCAGGCTGGGCTGGAGACTCTTGCTTTTCCTTTCCCTTTATATGTGGATTTCACTTGGGGGTGCAGAGTGGTGGCCCATAGTTCAAGGCACATTTTCAGTTTTGAAGATGAAAGAGGCTGTGTTGCTGTGGGGAGGAGAAGTACATGTTACCTGGCTGCTTTCTAAACCTGAGCAACTACTGCCACTCATTTCTGCATGGCATAATAGATCTCTGTCTGCTAGCATCAGGAAAAGAACAATTGTGCTGTTTTATCATTATTTCGTAATGAAATGCTAATTGCTTTTAGTTGCTGCTTACACTGCCTGGGATATTTGGAGCTGGAAGTAATATTTCTGATATTTCTATGATAGAAAAGGAGGTATGGATCTGTACTCCTTTGCTAACTATAGCCAGTTGTGAGTTATTAATGGTGGGAGTGTCATATCTAATCTGTAGTGAGAGGTATTAAAGTTCTTGAAATGTGCAACAGAACAAATACTGTGCAGCTGTACAGTTTCAGTAAAATGCCAAGTCACTGATTCTCCTCTGTTGGCTGTGATATGGAAGCACATCCGTGCAGCCCCTGTCCCAAGGCTTTTCTTGTACATTTAACGTATTTATGTTTGCTCCCACACTTTGAGCTATGGAGCAGGTGTGGGTAAGTGCAGTGCATGGCCAGTGGCAAAGAGAGAGCTTTGATAGCCAGGAGATGGTATCGGTGGTGCCTGCATTTCTCCTGTCAGGGCTGCTGAGGGGAAGTGGCAGTGCAGAGAACTGTGCCCAAGCCCATGGTGGTTATTGAGTGTCACCAGGGCTGAGCTACCACTGGCACTGATGGGAGTTTCACCCAGTAATCAGCCTGTGGTGCAGCTGGGGCTGGGAACCCCCCTCACGTCTCATACCTCACATCTGAATGCCTGGAGCCTTGTCTGCTGGCACCCAGGGAATTCCATCAGTTGCTGGGCTTTTATGTGACTTAAGACAGGAATCTGAGCCAGATTTTGTATGAACCTTTCACCTGCTGAGAGCTGTATGTATTTCTGCATTTCCTAACACTGTGTAAGGATCACTGTTGTGTTGGGAACACATTGAGCACTAAGGCTGCACCCCAGGGTACTCCCTTGTAGCTGCAGTGTCACCTGGAGCCAATCTGCAGTGCTACACCTCTCACTGGGCTTTGAGCCTACAGAAATGCTAGGGCTCGCAGAGAAAAGAGGGTCTGTCTTCACTTTTTTCTCTTTTAATCCTTCTCTTCAGGAAAGCCAGCTTCCTTGCTCACTTGAATCAGATGTTCTCTTTGTTCTCGTAGAGTATTCAATATATTATTAACAAAAATGACACATGAAGAAAAGATTTCTTCATCTCCCACTCAAAAATGAAAAGAACCCAACAAATCTACTGTTTCCCTAATTCTCTCTTTCTGTGATTGTTATGCAGAACTTTCTGGGTTTGACTTGTCCCTTCCCTATCCCACTTCACATTTCCTTTTAGCATTTTTCCTTTGTTGTTCAGCTTCATCTCTATATAAACAAAAAATTAATGAGTTCTCTTTGATGCATTTAATTATAGAAATTAAAATTAATTCTGGAATTGTATCATCTTTACCTTTTCTCCATCCTTGTAGACAGCAGCACATATTACTTTTCAGATTTTCAGGCTATGATCTGATTTGCAGACGCTTCAGTGATCTTCTCTTCATGTAAGTGTTTGAGAATTGCAAAGAAGACTGGAGTTAGCTTTTGAAGGGGTTTTTTACCAGAGAGAGAAATTCAGCCTGGCAGTGTAATTTTAATTGGTGGTCAAATGGACTGGAAAGTAAACTACCCAAAAGCCTACCGGAGGCAATGCTTCCTTTTCTAAATGCTAACACAGCAATGAAGTTGGCTTGTTGTAAAGAACTAGGCTACATCAATAACGAATCTTTTTTAAACGCAGAGAGATATGGAGTTAAATAATAATAGCACAGAAGATTCTCAGATATTTTAAGGTAATTCACATTGGGTTTGGATTGGTTGTTGTTTTGGGTTTTTTTGTTTGTTTGGTTTGGGGTGGGGTCTTTTTTGTTTGGTTTTTTTTTGTTTGGTTTGGGTTTTTTTTCTTTGTCTGCTTTTTCTGCATCCTCATTTCCACCACAATATGGTAAAAATATTACAGGCACTGGGATAAATCTTTCTGCAGAAGGAATGGCCCTGTAATGAAGGTCGTAAGGTTATTTTGTGGCATTGATTCACAGAAACAGATGGTTTATCCCAGAAATTAACACTGCATGGCAGTTCTTCGAGAAATTAAAGAGTAGATAATCATCTCAAAAGAGATGATGCAATGGGGAGGATAAATAATGTAATATCTACGGGAACTTTGCACTGGGCTATAACCTTCAGGAAAAGACACAGGAAAACACTGTAGAAAGATTCAGACAGAGGTGGGACCAGGATCTGAACATGATGGAGTCTGAGAGAGGGAAAGATGGTGAAATTCAGTTCAGCTGTGTTTAGTCATAAATATTCCAAGGCTGATACAAAGTGGCCATTGTGGCTTATTGGCAGGATGTGGACAGGGCTGTGATGGAGCCTTCCTGTTCCTGGGCATGCAGAAAACCAGAATCTTCCCTGCTGTGCAGTCAGGGTGTTCCATAGGCTGCTCTGCTGGAGATGGTTGTGAGACACACAAGCGAAAACCAAAAAAGGCAGTTGATATTTGACTGTATTTCTAGCATTCTGTTACATTTTCTCTGTGGTTGTGAAAATTTGTTCTGAGGGACATGGGCAAAAATATCCCAGCCAGAGTGAAAGTCAGTACCCACTTCCAGCTGTGATTGCACTAATTAACTAGCCAGTGTTTTCCAGTTTTTGTGGATGAAAATGTTCACTGTAGTGGCAGTAAGGAGCTTTAAACTGTAAAGCTGTAAATGTTGTTGAAAATGGGAATTAAGGAGACTTGTGTGCATGTTCTAAAAACATACACAGTAGAGACAGTAATTATAACCATGGACATGGGCTGTGATCAGCTTTTATACTGAAGGGAAAACACTCCGGAGTGATCCTTGTGCTTGAAGTGCTCATGAGCAGGGATCTTTCTCCCTGGAGCCTCACATCTTGCTGGCTGAAGTCAACAGCAATATTGCAGTTAATTATGCAAGTGCAATATATAATTTATACAGCATTTAACTGCATGTTTAAGTGTTATAAGACTTTATAACATAAAGGGATAGTTAGAAATCATGAAATATAACCACTCATCACCGTATGTACCTTCCAAGTAATCACAATTAGAGAACTGTTGATAAATGTGCAGAATAAACTGAAATCTCTTGCCAATATGAGAAATGCAGAGCTTCAGTGTGAGTAGCACTGATTTTATTCTTGTGTTGCTGTGCTAGTGGGTTACGAAAAAACAGCAGCACACTGGATGAGAGTTGCACTAGGTATAAAGGTACATGTTAGAAGAACCAGCTGGTTCTGTCTAAGAAGGATGATTATATGTAAATATCCACCATATAAAAACATAAAAATTCAGAGGTAAAACAAAATATAATCTGTATGATTTGTAAAATGCACAGGTTTTATAGTACTGTAAATTCTTTTCAGAGGTAATGGAAATGTTTAAGACACGTATATAAGCACTAATCATCAAATTACTATTGACAGATAGAAGTTTGGTCCTCAAACAAAGCTTCTGACATTAAAAGATGAGATAATAAAATAGCAGACACAGATCATAAAAGATATAAAACACCTGATCCAGTGATGAAGCTGAAAAATGGTAATGTTTGAATTTGCAGCATTCTGGGGAGGTAGGGTAAAAAATAGAAGAGGAGGAGCAGCATGTCTGAAGGGGACCTTGAGAGAGTGTAGAGCTGATCAGGTGTAAGCCATTATTACAGTTTAATGCTAAATCTTTGCAAAAAATTAGAAAGCAAAAAAACCCAAAACCAAAACCAAATACAACCCCCTCAAAGAAACCCCCAAATGAACAAAGCATCCAAAGCAACAAACATACAAAAAAACCCAACCCAAACCCCCCCTGTTTCATGGAGGGATGTTTGGTCAGAGAGAGGCTCAGGAAGAAAAACCCCAGAACTGTAAAAGAATGAATATGCTATTAAAGAGCATCTAAAAGTTTAGGAAAATAGTGCTTTAAAGAGTCTCTATTTCTGCTGTAAGAATGTGCTGTGAAATGTGTTCATAAGCTCCAGTAACATTTTCACAGACAAATGGAAAACCCTGAGCTCTGTCCAGCTTATCAAGTCATATTGAGTCGCCTATGAATCCATGTTTTTGAAGACCACTCTGGATAGTACTTGGAGGGGAGAAAAAGGAAATTATGAAAGCCCTCAGATTTCTGTAGTAAAGAGGTATTCTAAATTTTTGGATAAAATATGCCTGTCAATTGTAATGCTATCAGATTGACTTGGGTGTGTCTAGTATTCCAGATAAACTGCACAGAACTTGGCAATGAGCATGTGTTAATTCTTGATACACAGTTTAGAAGAGAGGTTTACTGAAATAACTCATCCAAATATATGTATTTCTGAATAGCAAAAATGATAGGAAGAAAGGAACATCTTTCAAGTGACACTCTTGTTGCAGTAATTTGGCATTACAAACTGCAGAGCATCTGGTTTAGTTTAAAATGCCTTTAGATAGAAACTCCTTTAATCGCCTGCTTCTTTTTTCAGTAGTGAGTTGAGGAGGTACCACTCTGTGTGGGTTTGTGTTCTTGTGACAGCATCCTGAGCTCCTGTTGCTCTGGGGTGAGAGTTTTTTCAGTGGGATGGAGATCCTGAACTGGTCGTGGCAAACTAATGGGGACTCAGAACCTGGATAAACACTGCTTGTTCTGCTGATTTCACTTCACCGTGCTGTTCCTGAGCAGCAGCAGTCCTGGGGTGCTCTCTCGAAAGCCCAGGAAAAAGCTTCCAACTGAGCCGTTTTTATGAAATTTTACCACTCACAATGAGGAGGAGTGATGTTCATCTGGATTTCCAGCTAGCTCCCTGTGTAGAGTGTGTTCTTCAAAGCACAGGCAAGTGAAGTTTGAGGAATAAAACTTTAGGAAAATCAAGGCAAACTCACGTCTCATTTTGGTGGTGAGCATTAGAAAATCCTTGTGTAATTAGGTCTGAGCCTGCTTTTGTTTTTTGCAATGGCTTTTGTTTAAACAAAGCTATATGATAAGAAATACTGTTATGCTGCTCAAGATCTAGCTTCTTACTCGTAGTTGGCTGTTCCAGATAGGGTAATGGTAGAGCATCCAAAAAGTTTTCTATAATTTAAGGAAAAAGAAGTAATCAAGATACTTAAAATGCCAAGACCTCCTCTTCCCTCCAAAGAAAGTTGAAGTAGCCTTTATTTCCCCAGATAAACAGCACCTAAGAAAGTGCCAGGACCAAAGTGAGCATCCCTGAGGCTGTGTGAGGGCAGTTGAGGCTGGATAGCAGGAGAAGGTTCTTCCCCCAGAGGGTGCTGGACACTGCTCAGGCTCCCTAGGGCAGGCTCAGTGCCCCAAGGCTGCCAGAACTCCAGGAGCACTGGGACAGCGCTCTCAGGCATAGGGTGGGGTTCCTGAAGTGTCCTGGGCAGGGCTGGGTGTTGGACCCAAGGGTCTCCATGAGTCCCTTCCCATTCAGTGTATTCCATAATTCTGTAGAATGTTATCTCATATCTCCATCTTTAGTAAATTGCCTTGAAATATGCTTTACTAATTTGGCCATACTGTGATTTTATCTCTTTTTCATTAACTATTTCCCCCCTCAAGTTCTTTTGATATGTTTGTTATGATATGGAGTATGTTAGTGCTTCAGAAATCTCTGTGGGAGTTGTAGGAAGTTTAAACCCCTAGAGACTCTCTGATCAAACAAGGTGATAGCAGCAGTTACAGTGCTGATCAAATGCACTTTGTACATCCTCATCCACATCTTAAGTGTGGTATCAGAAGCTGCTTCAAAAGAGCAGGAAGATGGAACTTCTTTTAGAAACTTTTGCACTGCATATCTACCAGACAGAAGAAAATCTTTCTAAAGCAACATTAGAAATAAAAAACAATAGTCCTTGCTGTAACTTTTTGTTATCGTCTCCAGTGAAAATTTTCAAGAGATGCTTTCACTGGCCTCCTTTACCATCTTATTTCTGCCTAAGGAGCTGATGTATCAGAAAGAAATTTAACTTTTGGACAACTGCAATTCTGAAGTCAGCACATTGTGTTCAGTTTCACTGAGTGAGAAGGACCTTAAATAAGCTCTCGCTCCCATTTTTTCTCATGGTGTTAGGATGGGCCGGAAATCCAGTCAACTTTCCTCTCTTCAGAGCTACAAGTGAAAATGAAGAGCCACTGTAGAAACTCACCTTGTAGGCAATGCTCACCTCCTTGCTCTCAGGAAATAGAGACTGATACTATTTTATATCACTGTTTAGGCAACTGTTCAGGCTGCTGTTCTGCTGATACCAGACAGGTTCAGAACAAAAATTATGTTTCAATCCCATAGGCTGTGAAAGTTCTCTGCAAGTTATGTAGCTTGAAACAGAATGAAGTTCAGGATGTCCAGTGGACTAAGCCAATCCCAAGCCAAACTGCTGCTAGGTAATCCCTATAGTTTATTACTGTATATTCTACAGACAGAGGCATTAACTGGCTGTGTGCAACAGATACTGCACAGAGCATGATTTATTCTGGTCCCACCACTATTCCTTAGCAGTAGGACAAGAGTTACAGGCTATAGGGTTCTCATGGGAAAAGGAGAGGCACAGTTGAGGTTCTGCCAGGCTGTTCTCTCAGGTATGGTGTCAGTGCCTTGCCAGGACACCCTTATCAGCTGCTTTCTACCAGGTATCTCTTTTTTTCAAAACAGTTTTCAAATGTTTCCATTCCAAAAAAACCCCACAAACAAATCCCAAAACCCGCATCCCAGCCTTCTTGAAAATGTTTGCAAGTTTATCAAAGAAGGAAGATGGTTTCAGCCGGATGTTCCTTTATTTGTAATAAATCAGATGTTGACTACATTAATATCTTCCCTCCCTTCTCTTGGTTACAGCCTACACTGACAGTTAGCCTCTTAGAAACTTTCAAGTAAAACTCATTTGCAGAAATCTTTCCTTTCAACAGGCTCTGAAAATGTCCAGGTTTTTTGTTTGGTGGGCTTTTTTTTGCATAATGTATTGAATACCTCTCTGTGGTCTTTAAATTACTTGGTCATCAAGAAGGAGTTTACATACCTGTTAAAATAAGTACACTCCAAGATGCCAACAGAAAAAGATGCATAGGATATAGTTTATGTATGCAGGTTGCAATCTAATAAAAACTCAGTCTCTTCATGTTCCCAGGTTTGTGAATATTTATCATTATAAACAAGTAGCAGAGAGAGGCTTGGCTGAGGAAATCATTGTCACCAATAGAAAACAAATCTCCTAAGAGAAAGCAGGTTATTGTAAAGTCTTGGGTAAAAGCTGTTGACAGTTTCTTCTGTGTCCCTTAAGTGGCCCTGAGCTAAACCAGCCCCATAAATTAAGGTGTTCAAGGACAGGATGTAGCAGAACAGACATTCTGCCAGCTCCTTGTGGGTGCCCAGTAAGGAACCCCTCATTTTCTCTGAAAGCAGCTGAGTGAGTTTATTGTGAGGCTAAACAAGCATCAGCAGGTTGCAGGAAATCATTAGTCACCTCTGCAATATACCTGCTAAATTCTGAGTACATTTAAGCAAAGCTGTTGCTCTCAGTCCTGTGGTGCAGAATACAGACAAGTTGAAGGCTCTGTATGAAATCAGCAGATGTGTGTCAGTAATTAAAAACACAGCCCTCTCTTCCAGTCCCAAACCAACACAGAGGAGCAGCTGGAAGCAGGCTTTGCTTCCATGGTTTTCATAAGCACATGCAGCTTGACACACCAGGCTGATCTGACATGCAGCACAGGATCCAGTTCTTTGAAACCACCCATTACGTGCTGGAGCAAATCTAAGGGGTTTTAAGTTTCCACATTAAATGTACAACAGCAACTGATGCTGGATCAAGCATAATGGCAAGGTTGGAAGAGGCACTGAGAGAAACTGTGGTACAAAGCTAACTCTTTAGGGAAAAGAAAAAAGTAGATTATCACATTTGAATCACCGTGCCAATTTATATTGAATTAGGATTTTGACTTACGTTTTCCATGTTTTTCACCTGATGTAGGAGCTCTAAAGTAGGTTCATTTATCATTTTCAGGCATTGCTTGGGTAAAGTAGTTTGAAAAAGTGCTGCTATGTCAAGTGGAAAGTCTTCTAAATTAGTCTTGACTATTGTGTGCTAGATAAACCTTTATCATTACTCTCTTCAGCTCCATAGACAATGGGATGAGTCTGTACAGAGAGAGCAGTAATGGTTTGGTCATTTGTGGTCACACTGAGCAGTGCTTGACTGTACATGGATTTCCCTGGAAATCTCAATCTACCCAAGAGGGTAGGCAGTAATTTCTGCCAGACTTGAGCCAGAGGGAAGAAATCTGCTCCTTAGTTTTGGTCAGGCACTAAAGGGATATCTGTACAGTTCTGCTGTTGATGTTCAGGCTGTGTCTCTGTGCTGCTTTGGGCTGGTGTAGAGTTAGTTTTCTTCACAGTAGTTATTATGGGGTGTCTTTCAGGTTTGTGCTGGAAGCAGCGTGGGTGACACAGGGGTGTTTTGGTTATTGCTGAGCAGAGCTCACACAGAGCCAAGGCCTTTTCTGGCCCTCACCCCACCCCACCAGAGAGGGGCTGGGGGGCACGAGGAGCTGGGAGGGGACACAGCCAGGACAGCTGACCCCAAGTGACCACAGGGATATCCCAGACCATGTGGGGCCATGCTCAGCACACAGAGATGGGGGAGGAGAAGGAAATGGGGACATTTGGACACCCACCAGTTCATGGGCAGTAGGGAATGAATTCCTTGTTCTGCATTCTTGTAGGTGCAGCTGTTGCTTCACCTATTAAACTGTCTTTATCTCAGCCCCTGAGTTTTCTCACTGTTGCTCTTAAGATTCTGTCCCCCATCCCACCAGGGGAAAATGAGTTAGTGGCAGTGCAGGGCTGAGCTGCTGGCTGGGGTTAAACCATGACAGTCTCTGAAGGGCAGCCTTGGGATATCTCACCAGTGTGTTTCAGGTGGAGGAAAAAAAATAGGTTGTTTGGCAACTGCAAACGATACTTTTTTCTTTGCTGTGAGTTACCAAGACCTGACTGAAGTACGAGTCCTGCAATTGCTTAGAGAATGAAAAGGGGATAGAAATGTATAATGAGAAGGAATGAAGGTGGAGGATGATAGTTCTGGTTTCCTCCTGATGCATGTGGTGAAGTGGGAAAGGAGAATTTGCCAGAATGACACAGTGGGAGCAGCTGCACTCACCAGCACTCTGAGAAAGCATGTTGCTGTTTTCACAGATTCATGCTCTCAGACACTTGTACAGCCAGTCATATGTCATTTTAGGTACATGTTTATATTGTCAGACAAGCATCCAGGAATAGCTGTCCGTTTTCAAAGCAATTTTCAAGGCTTGATGCATCCTGTGGAATCTGGTGCATCAGTCAGACTGTGGGCAAGGAAATAGTGTTATGGAAAACAAACATACCTGTTCTTGTCTGCCTCAGTCCAGCTGGGGAAGCACCGAGTGTGTAGGAACACTTGGTCCACATGGAGTGTGTTTGGGACAATATGCTGCTGACATCTGGAAAATCAGGGCACAAAGTGTGTACTCTGTTCATCTGACTGACTGATGAGAGCAGAACTGTGCCAGTGACTGCACTGTGCACATGCCCTCCCTTTATAAGAGCTCTTACTGTTTTCCACACTGGAAGTCTGAGTTGCAGTGTGCCTCTGCAAGCCTCCTGTGGCAGCCCCTGCTTGTCACAGCTCAGTCCCAGCTCTCAGGAGCTCCAGCAACTGGCAGTCCTCCCTAGAAACCGATGGCATCCCTACTGCCTTACAGCACTCTTGCCAAAGTCAGGAGGCACAGGCTGAAACTGGCCTTGAAACTTGGTGGAATTCTGGAATTGAAATTTTCAAAGCTAGGAGGTTCCCTCAGTACTGAGATGTGGTGTGCTTCTCTTATTAAATGCAAATACTAGAAATGTAGTATTCAAGTAATACAATCTTTTTTCAATGCTTTAATGAGAACGTTACCACCATTTCTAGTTTATTATATATAACAGAACAGAAATACTGGCTGCATCCTGCACTTACCACTTAGAATGCAAGTATCACAGAAGAGGTTTTAAAATCTTACATGTTTTGGTAGCATTTGTGGAAACCAAACGTAATTACTGGAATAATATTATTTTTATATTGAATAAAGTTTTACATAGTTGAATAGTAGTATTATTCAACTTCTACTCTAATTATTCAGTATTTCCTCTGCACTCATGCGGCTCTGCTGTCACAGCTAGTGAAATAAAGTGAATGCTAAAGTTTATATTCATATGCACACTTCAGGTTAGCAAATGAAAAGTACATGTTGGATATGATGCTGGAGAAAGTACTGTTTAATTTTAGTCCCTTAATTGGTCTCTTAGGCTGAAACTGGCCTGCCATGTGTTTGTGTCAGTGCTGTGGGGTCCCAGCTCACTGCTGGATGTGCCTCTGATGGGGGCTAGCTCTTGTAGGATGCCAGATTTTCTCTCAGCTGTGTGCTGGAGTTCCGTGGTTGGCTACCTGAGGATGGTGTCACGTGTGGGGAATTGTTTTTGAGAGCAGTCAGCCACTGGGGAGCTCAGGGCTGAGCCCTGCCTGTAACCCAAGTCCTGTGTCTAATGGAACTTGCATTTACTTTTACTTCAGCAGCCTTGCAGTACCAAAAGGGGTCTGCAAGACACGGAGCTGAGGAGGGATTTTTTGCAAGGACATGTAGTGATAGGACCAGGAGTAACGACTTCAAACTGCAAGAGGGTGGGTTTAGTTTAGATAATAGAAAGAAATTCTTCCCTGTGAGGGTGCTGAGGCCCTGGCACGAGTTGCCGGGAGAAGCTGGGGCTGCCCCATCCCTGAAGTTTTCAGGGCCAGGTTGGATGGGACTTGGAGGAGCCTGGGATAAGGTGTCCATGCTCATGGCTGGGGGATTGGAACTAGATGAGCTTCAAGGTCCTTTCCTAGCCAAGCCAAACCATTCTAGCATTCTGTGATTTTGGGGCCTTCAGTAGGAGTAACTTGGCCAGTCTTCCTGAAATACCCTGTTCTATGCAGCCAGCATGACCTGAAGCATCAGCTGGTTGTTTTTGCTGCCTCTGCCTGCAACATCCTGAGTACAACAGCAATTTGCAATTTACTCTTTTCTGCTTCTGCCATGTCCTTCATTGCAAAGCACAGGCTCTCTGTGTAGTAGCATCTATATGGGTCTGCAGTACAGAAACAGAATTAAGGTTTTTTCTTTCTTTGCAGAGCAAGGCGGTTCTTTATAGAAGGATCAGCATGATTAGCTCACTGGTTTTCATGCACTTGTTTACTTGTAGGAAGGCTTTTTCTGTCAATGGGAGGAATGTTTAGCATCTGATTTTCTGAACTGAAAAGATTACCCATCTGTATAATTAGCCTTATTTATACAATTAGAGCTTAACCACTAATTGCTTGGGGGTTTTTTAGTTTGCTTCCTTCTATGTAGAATATTCATCAGACAGCTCATAGTGGAAAACCAGAGATTGAACAATATTGTTGTTTTTCATGTTCCTACAAGGAATGTGTTTGTCACTGAAGAGACGAATTTTTGAATGTTATCTAAACGCTACTTAATGTCAGCATTTTTTCCTCAGTGAGATGATGATGAATTCTGGAGAAAAAACTGACTTAGTGAAATATCATCTTGTGAATAATACAGCTGTGCCAAGAAATTCCATAATGACCTCAAGACTTAGCTGCTGCCAAATACACTGCTTGGCATTAGCCACTCTTCATGAGATCAAAGTAATACACAATGAACACTGCCAAATCTGCTTTCTCTAACACCTATGTATCTTTTTTAAACCTAACTCAGTGTCTGCAAATAGCATTTGCTTTTATAATAGTAGCATGTGTTCATGCTCTACATTGTCCTTCTCTGTCCTCTCTGGTAGGGGCTGTGGTGCATCCTGTACGTCTTAGAACTTAATCATTCAGTTATCCAGTAAAAATAATAGTGTGAACATGCAGGTGAGTGAGAGCAATCACCCTCAGTTACAGAAAAAGACAGTCCAAACTTGAATGTCATCAAATAATAATAATTTACCAAGCTCAAAGTGTAAAACATCTAGTCATAAACTGGATCATCTTTATACAAATTTGAAAGATTTTCGAGATTGTATAAGCATAGCAGTGGATTTATGATTATAAGAAATAGCAGAGTTAGGGTAATTTCTTCTTAATCCCTAAGCAGTCGTGTCGAACAGAAACAAGGTGTGCACAGTGGAATCTGTTCAGCTGGTGGTTGTTGGCTTTCTTCTCTGAGAGAAGCCAGCTCTGCAAGGCTTGGCTGTGTGCTGGCCTCCATCCCCTGCAGTACTTTGTTGCACATCCTGCTGGGCCTGCAGCGGGCTGAGCAGCTGTGGGGAAGCAGGCAAACTGCACAGGCTGCTGAGGGCACAGGGCAGCAGTGTGGGGCTGTGCCTCATCCTCTGGTGGGCCCTGAACCTCTGCTCACTGGCCAGACAGGACCTGCCAGGGCAGCAGAAGGGAACAGGCAGCTACCTGCTCTCAGGAGTGGCACCTTCCTGTGAGTCTGCCTCAGCTGCATCCTGACCCTGGACTCAGCTGGGCAGTGTCCAAAAGGCTTTTAGGAGGCTGAGCTCAGTGTAGCTGATTCCTGACTCATTAAATAGGAATAGGCTCTCTGTTCCTCCTATCTGCAAAATGGAAATGACAGTGTTAAGAACTTTGGTTGAAAAAATTCTGATCAGGGATGTTATTTGTGGTGTTTTAACACAGCAGTGAAAGCAGGATTAATGGCCAGGCAATTTTAAGACTTGCAGAATTTTCCTAACTCAGAGTGATAGAAGTATTTTAGCTACAGTAACTAAAAATCAGCCATTGATACAGCTGTTCTTACTGTTGCTACAGAATATATAAATCAACTGCTTCTGTGTTGTACTTTGGTTTGCTCAGCTATACACCCCCTCCTTTAGTCCTCAGATCAAGCACACCTACTTGTACGTGTGCCCCTCTTTTTGTCTGAGAGTTGATCTGTTAATATCCTGACTTGTTTTCTGCTTTGGTGGGTATTGTCACTATCATCCATTACCAGTTTGTAAACACTTCTAGATTTGGGGTTTCCACTACTTTTTATAGCCACGTGAGGTAAAAAGTATTTCTTCATTTTCAGTGCTTTCATTTGGAAAAGCCCAGGTTGCAGTTGTCCCAGTTGTCATTATTTCTAGCTAATTGTATAGAGAAATTCTTAAACTTCAGTAAATTCATCCAGTAGGATATGGCTGGCAACAGACAAAAATTCTGGTATTTCAGATGATCTCATAAAAACTGTCAGAACTGTCATTAACTCATAACTCCCTTTGGAGTGTCTTATGTCTTTTAGGGCCTCTGAGATCTGCCTTTTTGTTTTGCCAGGCTGCAAATTTTCTTTCTCAGCATACGGCTCCCAAATGGCATATTTAGCTGTAGCTGTGTACTTTCCTTTGTTCATGCCAATAGTGTTAACAGTACTGGATTGAATTAAACTTTGCCAAGACTGCAGCAGTTAGGATCTTAAAATGCTTTTCTCCAAAGCACTTCTCTCCTCATAAGAGAATTGGGAAAAAAACAAAAGAAGTTTAATGCTTAAGAATTCCCCTAAAGAACTTGACTGCTGTCACTGAGTGAACCAGCCACACACAGTACACTGATCTGCAAAGTTTAGAGCATCTTTTTTCCCTCCAAACTCTTTGAAAGCATGGGTGCCTAAAATGGGTGCTCCAGGTTTGGACAAGCCTGAGACAGGCTGGAAGTCCTCCATTCAGAGCTCAGATTCAAGTGACATCATAAATAGCTTAAATTAATTACCTGCTTCAGTCAGACGGGATTGTCATATAAAATGCTTTAAATCAAATGAAGCACAGTATTTCAGGGAGAGGTGGCTGTCCTTAGCACTCTGTCCCTCTTGGAAGGTGCCAGAAGTGCTGTGGATGGTGTGGATGCTGTTGGTATAAAGCAGCCTTGAGGGGATTGCAGGAGCCAGGCTCTGAACTGCTGATCTGCAGCCTAGAGGAGTGTTATTTCAGGTGCCTGCTACAAGAATATATGGGAGAAAATGCCTTGTGAGGCTGTGCAGTTCTGTGCTGCTGGGGGAGTTGCTGTCAGTGTAAGCTGCACATGAATGAAACTCTGGCCAGCTGCCATTTGTGCTGACTTCTGCCAGGCTGTAGGAATTCCACAGCAGGGCAAACTCCACTCCAAACTCAGGTTTACAAATGGGATGTCACACAAATAAGGATTATTTGAAAACCAAAGCAGTTCTGAGGTGTGGTGAGGAGCCGAGGTAAAGCTTTTAAAGAGCCTGCTGTGAGCACAGCTCCTGTGTATGGCACACACCCAGCAGCCTCAGGGCTGGAACTGGGGCACCCTCTGTTTCAGGTGCCGGCTGCTGCACCCAAATAACTGAAATCCTGGTAAGACCTTTCTTCCATCTCCTTTCCAAGGTGGTGTCTGCTGTCTTTCCACTTCATCATTCTTAGCAAAACTGGAGAATTCCTGGTTTCTTCCTGGCAGTTGTAAACTGCAGCACTCCCTCCCCTGCCTGCCCCTGGATAATTCCCATGAGTGTTACAGGTGCACTGCTCGGGGTGCTGAAATAGCTCATTAAACACAGAAACTCCCTGTTCCCATCACCATTGTGTTCAGGATGCCTTGGATCTGCTGGCTGGTTGCTAACAGGCTGCCACCTTCCTAGTGGTGAGGAGTATTGATTTCCATAGCCAGTAAATACCTTGTAGGCAATTTTCCTTTTTAATCATTGTTCAATGAGCACAGATGGACGCAAATAAATTGACATCATAGTTAAGGCCTCCTTAACAGCTCCACTCCCATCTCCTGAGGCCTTTCTTAGCCTCTAGGATTTTTATGAAGATTTATTTCCCCTAAAAAGAATTACATGATAATCTTGTTACTTTGTTACAGTTCTCATAATTAACCTTGCTATGTTTCAAACTTAAAGAAACAAATGAGATGGAACATACCTATATTAATGCTCAAATGATAGAACATTATATTAATCTGAAGAGTTTATCTTATAGTTCTTAAAATTACTTCTGTTTTTTTATTTAATTTTTTGTCCTTGTTGATATGTTCACTAAGCATCTTCTCAGCCACTGCCAAATAAAATAACATTTACCTGATTTTTAGTGTGCATCAGTAAAAACTTAAGTGGTATGAATAGCAAGAAGGAGCAGACACATGAGTTTATGCTATTTTAAATGGGAATGTGTTTCATAGAATCTGCTAGAAACAAATGTTGACAGGTCTGAAGCATGGAGTGGAAAAAATGCGTGCTGCAAATTCAGTGTCTTGTCAGGTACTTCCTTATCTATTTCCTTTACTAATGCAGGAATTACTGATTGGATTCTGTTTTTCTTTTTTTTAAATTCTGTTATCATTTCATACAGATAGAAAACTGCATTAAAATTACATTATTTATGTAATTTTATTCCTTGTTAATCAGTATCTTCTGAGCAGTCTTGGAAAGCAAATTTCCTGATGACAGTGTCTGAGCACTGTGTGTTTTCGCGAGTGGGTTGGACCCACTGATGGACTTGCAGGAGCAGAGCTTCAGGCAAGCAGATTCCATAAGGTGTGTGAAATACTGACTGGGACACATCTGCTTTTAGTTCTCAGCATATTTTCTGAAATTTAGTAACACTTTGAGGATCAAGGAACACGATAAAAATAAATGATACGAATACCCAGGATACCTCTACAAGTAGCAGTAGAGAGATCCCACTCTACTGGCTCTCAGAATGTAGGGAAATATAATTTTTTATTTTGTTCTTACATATAGAGAGTGTTTCAAGGAAAAGTCAGAGGGGAATATATCTCTGGTTTTTTATGCAGGATAAAAATTCTCTTTGAATGAGAGCTGAACTCAGTTAATTTTGCTATCCTATATTCAGTGTTTAAAGTCTTTTAACATTTTTCATATAAACTAGAGGTTTTGGGGGTTTTCTCATATTATTTTCATAATAGAAAATATATTATCTTTTATGAGGAACTGATCCTACTGTTGTGGGTAATTTTTCATGAAATTCCAGTGGAAGATAGCAGAGCTGTGCCCCAGTTCTGCTGCTCTTCTCCAGGTCAGCAGCAGGTCAACCTCCCCTGAGCTGGGGCAGCACCAGCAGTTCTGCTTTCCCAGCAGGGCCACTGGCAAGCACCATTCTCCTTTCAGGGTCCGCTGTAATTGATGCAATTTCCATGAAGATTTTCCAGAAGGGGCAGCTTGAGGATTTCCAGCTTAAGGGGTTAAAATGGATGTTCCCAGCCTGGGAGGAGGGGGGTCAGGACGTTTGTGTTCCCAGCTGGCAGCTGCTAAACTGGGAGTTTTCCAGCAGGGCAGCAGCCCTTGCTGGGCTGTGTGCTGCAGCTGGGCAGCAGAGGCCATTGAGGGCAGGCAGGGCCCCGTGCTCTGCCCCCTGCAGCCCCTGCTCATAGCACTGCCAGGCCTCGGCAGAAATGCAGCTCTGCTGGGTCCCCTGCAGCCCCTGCTGCGAGCACCGCCAGGCCTCGGCAGAAATGCAGCTCTGCTCCAGCAGCTCAAGGCAGCTCAAACCTGCACAGACACAAAGTACAGCTTGGCTATTGAAAGAAACACTAACTTGGGTGGGGGAGAAGGATGTGCAGAGTTCATAAGAAGGGGTCAAAAAGGGATGGCTTTCCCCACTTTAACTTCTCTAAAAGCTGCTGTGAATATTGGCTGTGGAAGAACTGAAAGGTCGTTTAGGCCTAAATCGAGAGCATCTCTTTGTGGATGGAGTGCCTCTACTTGATTTTAGTAAAAGTTCATAAGATAAAATTAAGATCACAGTTGAAGTGAAATATAAGCCCATTCTTTCTTTAGTATTTTGGATTCTTCATCCAAATCTTTTAACAGGAATACCTGACAAGTCTTTATGGTGAAAAAATAAATTTCCAAAGGTTCTTCTGCTGCTGGTTACCAGGTATTTAAATCTTTGCCTTTTGTCAGGAAATCTCCTTTGATAAATGCCATGTTCCATGCAATAGACTCTGCCTTGGCAGAGAGGGGAGCCGTCTGTAGGGGTGTGTGTATTTCCTGCTGAGAGTGTGCCCTGTGTGCTGCTTACCAACAAGGGAGGGCAAAGGTCACCCTGCCTGGGACCCCGAGGGTGCTGACGGCAAACCACACCCCTCTCTGTTCCTCAGCTCACGTGTTCTGCCTAATAAATCACATCACTCACCTTCATCATCTCCTTGTTCTTTAAAGATGTACTTCTCTTCACTGCTTTTAAACAGTTCTTTGTTCATTTGAATACTTTCTTGCTCTATACCAGCTGGTTTTTAAGTTCTTTTGGCTAAGGATTTGTCAGATGCCTTTGAGTATACAAATATAGCCTGGATTTCTGTTGTCAGTACACCTATTGATGCCTCTAGAAAATATTTTGATAGATAATGAGCAAAACTTCCTTCACAAAATCTGCTTCTGTCAATGCCAATAAATACGATGTCTATAAAGGCACTCATTCTGTTTTTTAAAACAGTTTCCACCAATTTACTTGGCTTTCTGGCCTGTGTTTGCCCAGAACTCCTTTGGGATCAAAGCAAATTTAAGCCAGAAGTTTAACAGCACTGTTGGTAGTTAAGTCTTCAGTTTCTTCTGCTGTAGGCAGTTATCATATGGTGCTGGTGACTTGTTGCTGCTCATTTGCTCATCAGAGAATTCTTTCTGAGTGTCTTCTGTCACTAAGTTTGATTTGAGACAGACTCTCTTGTATACTACTGTAGAGAGAGGAGATTCTAGAGTAGGAGTCTTTCCAATCTCCTCTACCAAAAATGCACACAGGATTTTTTTTCCATCTATGACTTTATTGTCACTAAGTCCTTCTTCTGCATCTTCATAATTTTATGACCCTACAGATTCTCGGTAGAATTTTGTCTGTGTTTTTTGTACCTTTTTAAAGCTGTTCCTCAAATGTTTTATATTTTTGTATGTCATTTATATTGTATCTGCCTGAGTTTATGGTCCCTTCTGGTTTATTCATCTGAACATGGAACCACTTACTTTGCTGTTCAGAAACTTTGGGTTCCTCAGGGTTCTCCTAAGTTTCTAGAAGGTGAGATTTATTTGTGAACAAACTTGTCTCTGAACACCCTTCCTGCTGCCTTTAAGTATTTTACTTGTTTAAAAACAAAAAAAGGAAAACCTGGTCCAGGCACTGCTTCCAGCAAAGCCAAGAGTTGCTTCCTCCCCTCTGAGTTTGCTGGCTGACCATGAAGTACTGGTTCCAGGCAATGTGTCCCAGTGTGTTTGTTTCTCTGCACTGGACATAAGTGAAGCTCTGCCATCACCGTGGTGTTGCACAGTTGAAGTATGACACTAACAGTATTTTTCTTCTTGCCCAGAATATCAGTTTCATGGGATCACCACTTATTAAACTGACTAGAGGGCTTGGCCAATTAGTTTTAAACTACTCTTTAACATGATTCCACTTACTGCTTGGTACAGCTTACTCCACCTTCGATATATTCTTTGATTTTCGTGTTCCAGGGGCTCTGATTGTTTTCTTTCCACTAGGCATCCTGTATGTTTATTATTATTTCATACTGTCAGTTCAAAGTCTTTAGGGCAGCAAGGCAGGCAGGCAGGTTCCCCATCTTACTGCTTACATGGCTGTAGAAAAACATGGGTAAGCTGTTTTTAATCTCTGTAGAGCTTTTTCTTTTATGTGGAACTGTTGCTTTTCTTTGCTGTTTCCTATTTGATTATTTCTAGCTTTCACTTTACTTTTTATATAAATTCTTTTGACTTCCCCAGAGAGCTTTTCCGCCCCCATCAGTATTCTTCCACTTCTCTGTTCAGCAGCTTCACACAAAGTTCTCTCCCTGTTCCTGGGAGGGGACTTACGCAATACTGTAGGCTGCAACTTGGAACTGAGGTTCCTGACCCCACAGTGTGATTACCTCTTGTGAGGAGGGTTTCTCATGAACAGCGTGTCCAGGTGGGGTCAGGATCCTCCTTCTACCCAAGAGGGGCTGCTGGCCTGGCAGTGGTGGCTGCTGGGCATTGTGCAGGCAGTGTCAGCAGCCCCCAGGGAGCTGCTGTGGCTACATCTGTTGAGCAGTGCAGGATATCTTGGCACTTTGGAGTTGTTGGTTTCCCAGTCAGATGGCCAGCTGTTCTCAGTTCATCCTGCCAGTGCTGACTGCTGCGCTGCTGCTCGTTTCCTTACTGGAACTCAGACTGACCAAGACAGCAAACCTTTCCCCACTATTTCCAGCAGTTGCTTTGCAGGCTGAAAGCATGTATCTGCTAGATTCACTTCCCACAAAACAACGCTGATCTTTGTGGCAGAATCGGGGCTGAAGAATCCCAGGCAGACCTCTTCACACACACACTGATGTGTTTGATATGTTCTTGACATCCATAGTGTCTCTGGTAATTTGCCTGTTACCCAGAAAGGCACCTCAGCAAGTGGCTCTCCCATGTCCTCTCTGAAGTGTGTTGTGCTGTTAAACAGCTTCTGTGTGAAACCCTTGGGATTGCATCAGCCATGTGAGTGTGGGTATGGCTGCCTGCTGTGACAGAACAGCACTGAACAGTGCTTATTGCCTGCATTTGGTGTGTTTGTATTGAGGGTCACTCTGCTGGAAGGAAACCATGAAGAGGGATTCTTTCCAGAGTCCCAAAGCCATTGTCCGTAACTGGAGTGGACTATCAGAAAGCATCAACTTTCTGTTTTCAGAAGAAGTAACTTTGGTCTTGATGAGGAATGATAAAATCCTGCAGAGCACAGTTCATTAGGATACAGTTCAGTCTGGGATCACTGGTGAGGTTTGCCACCTGTGTGCCCTCCTGCTTGCCTAAGTGGGCTGTGGGTCCTACAAGTACGGCAGGAAACAGCTCACAGGGATGCGGATTTTAATATGCAAGGTTGAACATCTGCCTCTCATAATCAGTCACTGTCCCATTCAAAAATCATTTCTGCCACTCAGTCAACCAAAAATATCCTGAGAACAGCCTGGTGCTTAGTTCAGTAGGAGTTAGTGAGTGGAAAGAAACCAGTTGGATTCACACAAAATACTATTTGGTGATAATGCCTCACTTTTTTTGCTGGCCAGAACAAGTACAGACCTTCTCATGTTCCTCACTCTAATTCGGCATTAATGAGCTCTTGCAAACATGGCCTCTGTGTTTATACAGTTGTCTCTTGCTTGTTTCTACCAATCTGTCTTAGACCACATTGGACTTTCGTGTTTGCTTTTCTTTTTTGTTAAACATGAACAGCTGGCCAGGGCACATACAGTAACACACAGCTGTGTACATGTTTCTAAATTAATATGTGCTTGATGAGCACCTGGAAGGAATCCCTCTGTTCCCCTCGTGTGTAAAGTCTTACAGTTCAGTTGGCTATACAAATCAGTCTGATTTCCTGCTTCTGTTCTTTTGAATTTAAAAATTTTTTATGCTTTCTTTGGGCATTTCAGAAAAATGTCTGCTCTCACAGACATCAGAATTTGAAACTAAAATATGAATGTAAAATTATTGGGAAATAATAAAAAGTATCAACCATTGTGTACCAAATGGGCTGCACTGAGGCCCCATAACATGCCCTGAGAGTATTTCTTCGATTTTAGCTTTGGTTTTGACTGCAGTAATTGTGCATTTGGAAATGGCAATACTTGATCTGTTTGAGTGTTAAAAATAGTTGCAGTTTTCAATATTGCAAAAATAGCTTTAAAATCTGAATGCTTGGATTTTTCATTTATATTTTCTGATAGTCACAAATCTTCTTACCTTTTAGAGTGAGATTTCAGGTATTACTTTTGCAAGCTAATGCTGTCATGTATTGTAAATAAGTAGACTTTGAAGATAGTTACAGATAACATTTTAAAAGTCACTGAAAAAGCATTCAACAAACTCCAAATGGGTTTGTTTTCTCCTTGTTTGTTTTTCTCATGCTGTTGTTGTTAGCTGGGATAGTGGCTGGAAGGGTGCTGCTGATGAGCAGAGAGAAATGCTGCCTAAAATGAATCAGAAAGCTTGAACCCAGCCTTCTGTCTCTTACAGTGAAATGTTCCTAACCCACATGTTTCAAGGGAATAATTCCCTCACACTAAAAGTCAAATCCAGCAGTACAAATAAATCCAGCAGATAGCTTACAACAATGAAGTCGAAGTAGATGAGGAGACAGGCAGGATTAATGCTTTATTTACCTTAATAGATTTGTGAAGCCAAGTCCTGTGGAGCTGGTTGAAAATGTATGGAATTCATTTCTAAAGCAAACCACTTGGATGATAGACATGGCTATGAATGGACAGACATTCCAGCTGTGTCAGTGCCAGGAAAGCCTTAGGTTTTGTACTGCGAGCACTCTTTAATAACAGGGCTTGTATTTAGCCTTTTGGCTTCTGAAAGCAGATGACTCCTCCTTGATGTGCAGCTGATGGCGATGCAGCCTCGTGGTTCAGCTTTGGGTTTGTCGCTGTGGCTGGCTGTGCTGCCTGCCCAGTGAGGCCAGCTGTGCAGTGGCACAGCACAGCTCAAGGAGATGCTCTGATTGCAGCTCAGTCCCACCAACTGCACCTCTGCTGCCATGCCCAGCTCGAGAGCGCTGCCAGTGTGATTGCCTCTTGCACACAGATTGCCTTTTAAAATGTGCTTCAGCTCCTGACAGATTTCCAAATATTTCCAATTGACAGCCTCCTTACAAATACCCATTTCAGGGAATGGGAGCCAACATTTTGTGGCAGGACAACTTCCCCCCATCATCACCTACTCCCGTGTGTCCAGATAACTGGCACATAAAGAGATAGCCCAAGGGCACAAAGGCCCAGCAGGGGTCATCTCTGGCGCCAGGGGAACTCAGACCTAATCAACATCTTAGTCTGCAGCTGGTGGGAGCAGAGATGAAAGAAAATTATTGACTAAGAGCCATAGTTTTACACTATAAAAGATACACGAACTATCACTGAGGCAGAAGTCTCTTACACCCCAAAGTGTTCGAAGCTTCTCCCCAAAGTTTGGACGCAAGCTTTGTGGTTACTTTCTCGAGAATTGAGAGGAAGGATATTTGATGTGCTACACCAGCGACTGATTGGTAAGATACATTGAATCCTAAGTTTATACTATTTCTTCGCTAGCTGTAACTAAAAGGTACCATTTCTTCGTGCACTGTATGTTAACTACTAGTAGTCTTTCTATTCTGTTTTTATTCCTGTGCAGTGTTAGTTTACTTTAAGTCTTTTGTCTGTTAGTTTTCTTGTCTATTAATAAATAATTCGTTCTTTAATAGACAGAATCAGTCATTATTAAAAGAACTTATACATGAGGGTGGGTTTTGGGGTGCTGGTTACCTCAATAAGGTTACTACCTGCTGCCAGAGGCCTAGGCAGAAGGCAAGGACTAATTATAACTCCCACATTCCATTCGTGACACATTTCCATAACCATGTTTGGTCATTCACACAGTCATAACGTTTGAATATAATGAGGAAAATTGGCTGTGCTAAGGCACAAGCATTAATTGGAAGCAAATGCCAAAAAGATGTTTTCATAATGAATGCATCGGTATTTAAGTAGTTTCCCATCGCTTTAATATAAAAATCTGCTGGGATCTGCCAACTCACTTGGTAATCTTGGCTAATAGCAGGGGAGTTGCCCACAGTCAGTGGCTTTAAGCAGCACTGTTACTCTACACTTCTCAGGATCTGGGCATTTTAGCAGCAGTGGCTTGCTGCCTTTTACAGCCTTGGCCACAAGTGTCAAAGTGACTGCAGTTTTTGTCCAGGGAAGGTGCTCTCCTGCAGTTCCAAGGGACACTCGAGGACACCACTCATGATAGCTGAGTAAGGACCTACATTTTCCTGGTCCTGACTGTGTCTCCACTGAGAGCCCAGCTCAGTAAAATCTGCCTGCCTGTGGGGACTGCTGTGCAGAGTGTGTACACAACTAAAGCTGAAGGTGGATGTTACTGCATGGGAGTGTCACTGGTTTGTTTGCAGTGCCCTGGGTACACATTGTGCCATGGCACAGCAGTGTCTGAGCACAAAGTAAAGCAAAGCATGGCTGTGAGAGCCACTTCCATCTGCACACTACAGCTCTGAGTGGTTCAGAAGAAAACTTCGGCTGGTTACAAAGCAGAGCTGCTGAGAAGCCCTGAACAATCCTGTGACACTGTTCTTATCTCATGGCAAGACGTGAGCAGTTCCACTCATCAGTGTTTCCTTTTCCATTATACTGTTGGCATGACAAAGCAGGGAAGTGTTGCCAGAGTTATACTCCAGCTCTATCTGTGTCTGGAAACTGGCTTACACTGGCCATGGGAGTGTTTTAGATACTATTTCCATCCTGTCTTACTGTCCACTCATGATTCCTTGGCAGACTGCCAGATCTTACATCTTTTGCTCCTGCAGGTTTGTTGCTTTCTCTCGAGGCTGTGCCTATTTAGTCTCCCTTGTTTTTTAAGTGGAAAATACTTTGTTTTTCCAGAGAATTTGAGGATATTTCTTTCTCATATTTTTCTGCATTATTGTGTAATTTTCCTTTTTTTGTGGAAGAAGGTACTGCCTCAAGAATTCTCAGAAGCTATGGCTGCCATTTAATTTCTGTGTTGTCTTTCCTGTTGTGGGAAGTTTTAAAGGGTATTTATTGTAAGGGAGGGGAAAAAAATGAAGGAAAACTGATCTTACTTGGGGGAGGGTTTTGCTGTGAGCATTCAAGGAAGTAAATTATTTTCTGTTCAATAATCCCATCAGGTCTTCATTGACATTATAGGTAGATATATGTCACACTAAGGAAGCCTAGTCATGCTCCTCTTTGAAAAAAAGTTGTAACCCCTGACATTATTAAGGTGCACTACAGATTATTTTTCAATAAAAATAGCTGTATTTTCTCTCAAGGTGACCAGGTAAGTAGCTCATTTCTTTTTCTGTCTACCTTATGTAGATATATCATATCACGGTTTTGTAATTGGTGAAAATTAGGTTTAGTACTTCTTTCCTTAAAGTATGTCCACAGTCAGTGTTTTCAACCTGTAGCTTATACATAACTCTAATGTGCAATTATCCAAGACAAAATCTGGTGCCTAAATGCACAAAATGTTGGAAAATGCCTTAAGGTATGGAACTGTGTTTGAATTCCCACAAAGTTCAAATGAAGTCGCTTCGCTAAGTGCTTTTGCAAGAACAAAAAAGTCAAAGGATACAAAGAAAACATGATTTGAAGTCTGATAAAAGATATAAAACAACAGAAAAAAAGGACTAAATAGTTAATTTTCACTTATGGAATGGATGGAGATTACTGGCATGTCCCAGAGAGATCTCATCACCTACTCATAAATAGTCTCAGGCAAGTGTATCAGGAATGAGGAGGTATTTGCTTATTTCATGACATTATTTGTACTAATAAAAGTTAAAGTGGCTGTGAAGAGGTATAGTGGGATCTCGAAATAACAAGTGATTAAGGGGTCAAATGATAAATGAAGCTGAGTGTTGAAAATGGAAATTAATGTACATTGAAGAAGCCAGTCCTGATCTGTACATGTCACACAAAGGGCACTGAAGTGGTGGTTGTTACTTCCCAGGCAGTTTTGGATAATTTGGATAAAGTGACTGTGTCACTCTGGTGCTCAGTGTCCACATCTCAGGTGCAGTTCTGCCACCTCTCCCCTCTCAGAAAGATAGATGAGGAGCCCAACAAGGCTTATTGCATTTTTGAAGCTGTTCCATACAAGGAATGACAAAGCAGACAAGTCTTCATCTTGGAGGAGAGAAAACTGAAGCGGTATGAAATAGAGAGCCTGTAAAATAATACGTAGAAACTAGACAGTGAGAAGGGAAGGATTAGTAAATGGGGTACTACTGGGAAGTAGGATAATACTGGGAAGTGGGTTTTAAAACAGAAATCGTCTTTTTTCCCCAGACCCATTATTAAATTTTGTGACTTGCTGCTCAAAAATGTGGATACCAAAACTATAGCTGGGTTAAATACAGTATTATAAAGCAGGTTCATGAAAGGAAATCCTGTACAAGGCTGTAAAATATGAAGTTACCACATCTGGCTCAGGTAGTTGGAAGGGTTTGCTACAGGAAAGATGAAATAGGCTTGCAGTGGTTTTACATTCTTCTCCTAAACCATCATTGTCAGGAATGGTGTTCTGAGCTGCAGGACCTTTGGGCTGACCGAGACAGCAGTTACGTTGTCAGTGATACAGGACAGCAGTGGCTGGAGAAAACCAAACTCTCCTACTGTATACAGATGAAAATCAGCATTATATTTGTGCTGTAGCCTTTTACATAGCTGGAGTGTTTGGCTGACGAGAGCAGCAGTGCTATTCTGGACTGCCTGACTCCTTTGAGCCATATTTGTCTGTCCCATTTGGAGGTGTAAGATTATTGCAGTGCCTTTCTCTGAAGCCCAGAGGCCTGTGAACTCAGTTACAGTTCAGGTTCCCCAGGAGCCTGGGCTTGGAAGGCCTTCTGTACAGAGCAATGTGCTCCCTGCTGTCCTGGATCCGGTGAGCTGTGGAAAGCTGCATGACCTGCACTTGGCAGCCTGCACAATGTGGCTAAACAGCTCCAGCCCTCACTGCAGCTCCTCTGCCTCTGTAGGAGCTGTGCTGCACCAGCAGGGACCTTTCTGCCTGTGATGGAAATGAGAAAATTACCCTTCTCCACGGAGCACCTTTTAGTTGTGTGGCAGTGCTGCAGCGAGCTTGCTGCCATGGCTTGTGCTCTTTCCTTCCCCAAGCACTCCAGCAGGCTGCAGTGCTCTGACAGTCAGGATGGAGCTGTTGATTTCCCTGGGAGCACTGAGCTGTGCAGAGGGATGTGTTTCCATGGCCCTGCTGGTGAGCAGATGGCCTGCTGCTTCTCATGCTAATTGGACTGCTTCAGTCAGCTGTGGCTTCATTCCCAAGCATTAATCTGTCCACTTTGGGTCTGGGGCTCACAAAGAGCCCATTTGCCTGACCAGGTGCTGTAGGCAAGTGTGGCTATTGAGGTGTTGAGTTGATTTTCTGTTTGTACAGATCTTCCTGCTTGGACAGCCAAGAGCCTCAAAGAGACCAGCTGGAGTCCAGAACTCCAGCTCATCCTAATCATCTTGCAGGTGTCCTACACAGATGGAGATGTCATGGAAGTGCTTTTGGAGCACCCCTCCCTGTCTAAATACTTCTCATTTCTGTCTTCTCAATGTTGTGCTACTGTAGCTAGGCTCCTGCCAGCACAGCCAGCCAGAGGAGTCTTGGAAAAGCCAGGAGAGAGCCTAGTCTTTAATGAGGAGAGAACAAAGACCTGAGTTTTGAGCAAATGTTTCCTGTTTGTCTGGAAGTCTGTTATCTACCCCTCCCACCCAAAGAGGAAACAAATTTCCAATTCTGTAGCAGAACTTCTAAAGGACAAATGATTAATCTGTTGGTCGTGTTGTGCTGCTTATCAGACTGGAACTATTAGACGCTGCTCTGTCTTGGAAAGACTGTGAAGAATTCTGTTACACTGTGTGCAAAAATATCTTCACTCAAATAAAGTAAGAGCTTAGTTCATAGGCAAGGGGCCTAGTTCGGGAATTTTTCCAAATCTATTTTTAGCATTAAAAATACCATCCAACCTATTGGAACTTTTTGTTTAGGGTCAAGTATTTCTTCTTCAAGAGTTTGCAGGAGACAAAGCCTGTGACATGGAATTAAAGGGTAATATCAGAGTTGGATGTGGATGATCTTTCCCTGTGCTTCTTAAGGATAGAGAGCTAGCCGGCATGAGAGCATCCTCAAAAAAAAGCTGAGGATTGAAATCTGTCATCTTAATTAGTTGCAAAGATGTCCTTAGTCCTTGTCTCCCACGTCCCAGCTGCCCTAGGTGCTGTATATTTTCTCTTTGCTGCTGTGGCTTTTTGCACAGATGCTGAAATGTGTGACACAGTTGTGTTAATGGAGGCACAGGAGAGAGGGCAAGTTCTCTGGCCATACAGAAGTACTAATACAGTGAGGGCTGCACTAGCAGCCTGTCCTACTCTGGGATAAAATTGCACCAAGAGGGCATCACACAACTGCAAAACTGAGACATGGAGGTGCTGAACTCGAACTGCTGCCACCTTCACCCTGTGAACTGCTCAGCCCTTCACAGTTCTGATGGTGCTGCATTTGCATGCACACCTTCATCTTTTTGACTTCTGGGGGGAGACTCTTTGGCAACCTATTCACTCTTTACAGGACAGGAAAAAGGCTCTAGGAATCGTTTTGCTACTTATGTTAAAGTTGCAGTTATACTCAATTCCAATAGAGAAATGCAATCATCAGCCTGTGATTAAAATTCTGGTTCTACCCTGTATTGAGCATGGCTGTTATAATATCCTTTCTTGCGGCTCTCACACACAGCAGGAGCTTTTTCCAGTCCATTTCACTGCAGCATCCTGGAGAAAGCTGACCTCCTGACCTTGTTTCAACTGTGCTCTTCTGTAATACTCTGCTCGTTTTGCTGGCAGATGAAATGAGCAGCAAGCTGTACACACGGCACACGTCCTTTAGGGAAAAATTGTGCCATATCCATGCACAGTCCTGGCAGCTTCAGCTGAGAACTACACAGTGACAGGACCATTTCAGCAGTGTTTATTTTATACAGTCCCAAAAGGTATTGCAGCCAGAAGAATCTGCTGAGGAACCCGAATAGGACAGCGCATGATGTGAATGACTTGGGACAGCCTCCTGCCTGGTGTCAGGTGCAGAGGAAGCTGTGCAAAACCACTACCAGCATTGCTGGAACAACTGCAGTAGGTCACTTGACAAGAAATGTGTTTTTGTCACTCATCAGTTGTTAAATTCCTCTAATATAAATGTGAGCTCACTCCTAACTAGAAATAGATGAATGAAGTGTTTCAGGGAAGTGGGCTCATGGACTTGCAGCTTGCAGGAATACAATGGCCTTGTCGTGAAAGTTTCTTTTGCTGGGGTCACGAGATGAAAGGTGGATACTCTGGGGAAAAGTTGGATTTTGGTTCACACGTACAGATAGTGATGAACACAAACATGGACGCTGCCTTGTGGTTACCTCAGGATCGATTTTTCTGTGCTTGATGCTCTGAATGTGTTTAGAAGGATTTTTGTCTTTCACCAGCCTTGGGAAAAAGTAAATTAGTAAGTTTGCTACCCTCTTTGCTTTTCTTCTTTTCCCTTCATTTCTATTTTGTAATCTTCACTGCTATATGATTTGGTTTCCTGCCCAGACAGAAAAATTAGAGTTTCTGTCTAGACAGGAGATCTTTACTGTTTCAGGAGACAGTTATTTAAAGCAGAGCGTTAGGACAACATTTATCAATGTTATTTGCACTACACACCCCGTCTAGGTAGAATCAAAACTCTGTTGTTCCTTACCTGTCACGTAGGAGCAGAGTAAAATACAGTCCCTCCCCTGAGTGCTCCCAGTCGGATTTAAACATTGTAACAGGAATGCTGTAAAATGCTGCTGCCACCGTGCTTAGATGTGTCTGCAAAGGGTCCTGATGGAAGTTCTCCCCGGCGTACGTGAGCTGGGAACTGCTGCCTGGGTGCAGGAAAACCTTGGGGGGACAGGGAATGCTGTTCTGACTGAGCACTCTCTCCTGGGTAACTCCTGCACTGCTTAAACACAGCCATTGCGAGCTTACGTTTGGGTCTGGTTTATAGCAGAAGCCTATCCTTTTGGAACAGCTGCTCTATAGGGATTATTTTGTTTCAGGGAAGCCAGGTGAGATGAATGGATAGAGCCAGATGAGTCTCTCAGTTGAATTTTTAGTGTTGAATGTTTTGTTTACTTCAAAACAAACAAACTGCTCTTAGTTATTGTTTCTTTAAAGAGCAAAGTGGCTTAGATGTACAGTGTATCAAAGCAGCTGTTGAGAAGGCTCTGATGTGTAATAGCACGAGAAGGCAGGATGGCAAACAAAGCTGTTAGCGTTCAATAGCATGAAAATTATTGGAGAGATAAGGGGAAAGAAGTTGAGAAGGGTGCTGGGAAACAGTGATTTGCAATATCATTGTTATGAACAAAAACTTCATGTTCAGAGGAGAAATGCTGAGGAGCTAGAGGAACTGAGCATCTGAAGACTTTTCTTCAAGAAAAGATACATACTGTCAGAAGGAAAGAGTTGCAGAGTTCAGTTAATGGGGAGAAGCCGGTTTCATTGGCCTGTAATGGAAACTTGAGAGTGAGCTACGCTGCGGGTTGGTTTGCATCCTGTTCACCTCACTGGGATTCCAAGGGGTGTAAATTACACCAGATACTATGTCCCGATGTTACTGAGACAGGTTGGTTTTGTCTGAGATTTGAAGGCTTTTCCTGTCCTTGATGAGAGAAGTGAGTGCAAAGGGGGCTGAGAGCCTCAAGCAGGACTAGAGGTGATTTTAGGTGCAGAGGATGTTGAGTTAAGAGGACAGAAATGGTACAGTCCAAAAGCTCAGTGCTGAGAACCTGTTGCAGTGGCTGGATGAAAGCAAACAAGGCATTCCTCAGGAATTACTGGAGCCAGAAACAGCAAGATGGTTGCAGTTTGCTGATGGTTATTTGGAGGGTTCAAGTATCTACTGATAAACTAAAGAAGACTTCAGCTTTTATTCTTTTTATGTGGGCTGAAGGCAGGCACAAGGGTTAACGCACTCAGGCCAAATCATCACCTGCTGTAGATGTAATTGAGAGCAGCTTAATGTCACTGCTTCCAAGGAAATGGTGCAGATTTACACCAGTGCGGGTCTGGGACACAGCCTTTTCTCTATATATTTTTGTCAAATAAATAGTGTGTAGTTAGACAACAGACTTGGAAAGATAAGTCAGGAAAACACACCAGGATATTAATGTCCTTATAAGAATGATTTGTATTTTGCCTCTCAGAGAGATTTGGGAGGAAAATGAAGTAAATGAAAAAAGTGAAGTTGTTACTGTACTATTAAAAAAACAGCAGGCTCCACAAAACCTGAAGCTGGATTCCTGCCAAAAACTGGAGACACTGTGGAGCTTGATCTGAAGCTCTGAAAATTATTATGCAAGTATAAGTGTAAATCTTGAGGCTGGTATTGGGTGACAGTTTAGTCAATGACAGGTGAAAAATCAAAATGAAAGTGCTGTGAAAATCTCAGTGAGGCAAAATAATAATATACATTTATCTAGCACTTAACATTTCCAGATTGTATAGCTGTTAAACCATGAAGAAAGTTGCACTGATCTCAGATGCATGGAAAGAAAGGCCATGCCATATTTCTAGAGCCTCTGTAGCTATGAACAAGCTGATGTTAGATTGGAGGTTTGTGACTAATTACAGGTAATTTACCAACAAAGTAAGAGTGAGTGCTTTCTATCTAGGTTTAATAAAAAATAACATGTATGTAGAAGTTAAGTTGAGCAGCCCTTGGAAAACAAAATAGTTGATGTTTGAGACTACAGTGGAGTTGACTGGAACATTTTAAGAGAATAAACTGGCAAACAACAGATTATGTCTTTCTGAAGAAAAATAAACTGTGCTATTGAAAATTGTTTTAAAGACATTCAAGGAGCTCCACTGTTGAAGAGCATCCAACAAACCAGGATACCCAGTGTGTGTTCCCCTACCAGTCCCCTCCTGCCAGGGCCCTGTGCCAGCCCAGGGACAGGGCAAAGCTTGGCTCCTCCTCAGCATTCGTGGGAGAGCAGTGAATCTGCTCACCAAGGCTGCTGGGTGCAGCCCCTATTGTGCCCCATGAACTCAAGTACAGACTTGGCTGGGGGGAGAAAAGTCTGAACAGAATGTTGCTAATCTGTCCAAGTAGACATGTGACTGATCTCCCCAGGGTTAGTTCTGTGTACAAAGTTAAATATATGTCTAGAGGGTTCCCTGAATATATTCAGAAAGTTCATTCACTCTCAAGCTGGAGAAATAAATCAGGTTAAATCATAGCAATTGACATCTCTTGGGTCTGAGTGACTTTGTGACGTTGCTGGATAACTTCACTGCGGGAGCGGGGCCTGAGACCGGCCCAGGTTCCCAGGAAAGGGACCGTGTCCAGGGCGCTGAGTTCTGTGGGGAATTGGTACAAATTTATTTTTGTAGTTGCCATATGTGAGGGCTTTTCATAATTGCCATCTGTGGAATGAAAGACAGTCCAGGCTAAAATGTGCACAGTTGCAAATATTAGAAAATACAGCTATTATAAAAGGTTGTAAGAACTTTATGCAAATGTTCCATCTACAGTGGAAGGGCCAGATTCTAATATCATGCATGATGCACAGTAACAGATTTTTCCTAGGTATGCTGGGATGCCCACACTGTGCCTGAGATTAGAATCTGTCCCAAAAGTGGATTATTGGGATATGAAAAAGCCAGTGATGAGGAAAATCAGATTTTCTGAGCTTTTTTTTTCTTCACCCTTACTATGTGAGAATTGGCTTTCAGCATGGTTCTTGGTCTTTGTAATACATTAGGAAAATTGGCAATAAAATAATGACAAAATGTGAAAACTATATTTCCTCCTTAAGGAATTCACATCAAATTAGGACAGAAAAGTGATCTCTGTACACCCAGTTGCTCAGAGCAGCTGGCACATTTTGACTACACGAAGTGTTACCTGAAGCAAACAACAGTGGCTGCATTCCCTGGGGATTCTCCTGAGGTGCTGTCAGCAGGTACTGGTGGTAGTAAAGTTCTGGTGGTGTGCAGGTTAATTTACTCTGTAAATCCTATTATCAGCTTACCTTCATTTGTTTAAATCCCGCATTTGGCATCTTTATTTCCCCCCCTCCCCCATATCCAGTTACTGTCTTTTTTCTTGTCTCTTTGTGGGGGAGGTAAATGAGATTTGGATATAAGCCATAATTATTCCGGGAAAATTGCCCTGTGGCATTGATTTATATGCAAAATCTTGCCCTGGAGCAGCTTGACAGCTACACAAGGCTAGGAAGGCAAAGCCAGCCTTCCTCCAGGGTTTCTCTCCTTAAATGATATCTGGATGGTCCTTGTCTCATCTTCAATTCTCAGTGACCCAGGTTTAGGAAGAGAAGTTGGTATGGCTGTTCCATTCTCATCTCCAGGGAAGCCCGGCACTGGCCAGGTAAGGAGCTCCCCTTGCACAGGGAGTATTGGATTTTCTGAGATGAGGGAAGCAGTGACAGCTGAGGCAGCCCCGGCAGCACCCCACAGTTAGAGAGCCCCTGTGACTTCAGACTCCTTCAGGGCTGGGTGGCAGCTGCAGCAGCTCTCCATGGCTTTGCACCAAGGGAGCTCTCTTGGAATGCTGTTCAGAGTGCAGAGGGTGTCTTGTGTCCTCAAATGCAGAGTGCTCCTAATGACTGCCATGGAAATCGCTATATTAGTTGGTTCTGAAAGTCAGATCCCTGCTCTGAACAGCTGGCTGTGACGGGAGGGACCAAACCCTGCCAGGTGTTTTGTGGGATCATTATTGTACAGCAGTTTTGCTGGATCCAAGCTGAACAATTTTTCTTGAATATGCAGGATTCTTGCAAAGCAAGGGCTACCTGTGCAGGACACATGCAATGGCAGATCCAGGGCTTTTAGCAAAGGCTAAAACCAAAACTGGTCCCTGCAAATGTTTTTCTAATCTACAAAAATCTGAGTCTCAGTTGTCCCTGAGAGCAACACCTTTGTGTTAGTGATGCTTCTCAGACCGAGAGACGCTAAAAATCTTTTTAACTTGCAACTGAAACAAATTTCAATGGCAAAATATTTCTGTCTTTGGGAAAATATGATAAATATGCTACTGTGAAGGGGCAGAGAACTCTTGCAGGAAATATTCACTAAGACTGACTATGAATATCCAGTATACACCTGAAAGCCCACATAGTCACTATATTTTTACTAAATATTTGCTTTTCAAATGTTGTTTTAATAGTCNCAGAATCAGTCATCATTAAAAGAACTTATATACGAGAGTGGGTTTTGGGGTGCTGGTTACCTCAATAAGGTCACTACCTACTGTCAAGGCCTGGGCAGAAGGTAAGAGCTGATTTTAACTCCCACATCCATTCGTAACATCATCTATCTTCAGCTTTTTCAAAACATCATTCATCATACATCTGTCTAAATGCTAGCCAGATGCTGTTGAACAAGCTGCTTTTTTAGGTATATATATTGAAGTATTCCTTTTCACCGAAAGTTTTGAGTATAAAAATTATATATCTGCTCATCTTTACATAACAGCATAAATTTCGAAATACCTTTTTATTTAAAACTATAGTAGTTTATATCAGAAATATCATGGAAGTTAGCTGAATAAATAACTGCAGCTGTGAAATTTTAAAGTGCAGCATCAACAAACAATTTAAATTATACAGGCCACAGCATCAAATGAATGGTCTGCATCACCAGAAAGTGTTTCACATCTCACCACCTCCTTTCCAATTGTGTTCTGGTTGCACACAGAGACACTAAGATTCCCAAATCCTCACATGCAGATGTTGAATGTGCTGCCTTGTAACAAATACTGAGGACACCAAGGCGTCAGTCTGTACTGACACTTTGCATTCTCTGCAGTTTCAAATCAGCTGAAATGTTGTTGCTCTCAGGTCCCTGGCTCAAAATCTCTCGTGGTCTGCAGTTGGAAAGCTGCAGGATTGGAATGAGTGATCTTGTTTGAATGATATTATGAACAGTAAGTGGACTTTGGTGGTGGATGTAAGGATCCCCATATATTCTTTGCTTTTTTAATGACTTCTCTCATCTTTACATTCTCTGCAGCTGTATTGTAAAACAAAATAAGAACAAGGAACTGGAAAATTGGAAAATGTGTGATCCCCTGCTTCATCAGGACAACACCGTGCAGTTGCTTTTATGAACTTACTGTACACAACTGTAAATGAAAGTGAATTTTCATGTTCCACTATCTCTCTTGAAAACGTGCGCCAGGAATGTAGTGATGGAATAGCTGAAAACACCTCTGCTGCTGCAGCCCTAATTTGTGCATGATCAGTTCACACACATTTATCCTTGGAGCTGCTGTTCTCTGCTCCTGAGGCAGCAGTGCCTTTCCCTCCCTCATGCTCACTGCTCTGTGTTTATGGGCAGAAATATTTTCTTCTCTTAGGTTTGAGTCTTGCAAAGCTGGTGACAGGCAGTAGCTAGAGTGAGACGAGCTCAGTGGCTCAGAGCACGGTGCTAAAAATGCCAGGGGTGCAGGTTCAGTCCCTCTGTGGGCCATCCACTTCCAAGTTGGACTCGATGATTCTTGTGGGTCCCTTCCAGCTCAGAGTATTCTGTGATTTCTGGTATGGAATGCCCTGCTATCAGTGCCTTTCTCTTCCCCAGCTGGCTTCCACTGCACATTAATGCTTCAATGTAGTTACCTTAAATGTCAGGAACAAAACTCTGCATATTCTTAATCATGGAGTGGTTTGGGTTGGAAGGGACCTTAAAGACATTGAGATCTGTGTCATGTCCACTGATGACTGAACTTATTTCTGTGGGCAAGTCATGTAACTCTCTCTGGACTAAATTCTCCTTTGTTGTAAATCCATGAAGCTTCATGTGTTTCACTGCACCTGTGTCAGCTGAGGAATGTATCCAGATTCTGTCTCTGGAACATGTCAAGCTGGTGAATGGACTCAGAATTACCTCTCTAATGTTAAATGTTCAGAAGATATTTTGGAGTTGAGGAATTAAAACCAGGTTGATAAAAATTATTCTTTGACTCCCACACTACTACTTTTAAGAATAATGCCAATTTAATACTGAGCAGGTATGTATCAGTCTGACCCTAAAAGGAAAAAAATGTTGTTACCAGTAAGCACAAAGGTGAGTTCAACCATTGTTTAAGAGAAACACAAGATTGGCTACATTTATACTTGTTCCCTTTCACAGCTCTGACAGGGATATAATTTGAAGAACTTTCTGCATGTAGACATTCAGTTGTGGGGTTTAATTCTTTCTCCAGACATGCATAGATTTTAGCTTCCTTCCCTTAAAAGAAAAAATTATTCAAAGTGAAATATTCCTTTAGATTCAGTCACATCTATTCTAGTAAGAAAATCTGTACTTAATAGCTCTCATTATTACTGTTTTTTTCAGCACAATGAGAACCTTTTTCTTTTTTACTTTCTTCAGTGCTTTTGTTGATTGAGAACTACGTTATTCAAAATTATTATTCTGTCAACTGGGGGAAGGGTTGTCATTAAAGAGAGGCATTATATTGGTGTTGCACATGCAAGGTCAGCTGTTCAGCTCTGAGTGTTTGAACTGAAGCTGTTGTGGTTGGTAATAAGGGGAGGTACAGGGCTCTTCTGGGGTGAGAGAAATTTATTGCATTGCTTTACCAAAAGTTACTGCTTTTGGAAGTGGAGCTTGCGGTATGGTGGAGCCAGAAGCTTGCTTTATTCTTCTATGATAGCATCAGTTTTCTTAAAAAGCCACATCCAAGCATGAAGAAATGCCCTGTGATCAGTGTATGACTTCAGATGCTGGACACTGTAACTGCAGTGGGAGCACACTGCTAGGACTCACCATCTCTAAAGCATCCCCCTGTGGCAGGCACAGAAACCCCATGGCACGGGAAGGTGGAAGACTGGAGAAAGTGCCAGACTGCATTGATTTTAAGTTTTTCTTCCGTGCAGTTCGTACGAGCTAGGGGAAGGAGTGAAAGCCCCACATCCCCTTCCAGCTGTGGATTGCTGACTCCCAAAGGCCTCCCTGGAATGTGAGGGAGCAATGCAGCAGGAGGTGCTAAAAGCACTGGTTAGAGCCATAATTAATGGATGAGGACATGTCAGGAATCCTCTCCTCATAGGGATTTCAGATGCAGTATTTCAGTTACAGTTCCTGTCAGTGTCAGGTCCTGCATTACCCCCCTTCAATATTGCCTAGAACTGTAGCATTTTTTAACAGTAAAGAGTCTTTTCTGCAGCTGCATGGAGCTGCAAGGGAATTGGCTGCTCAGACTCACTTCTGTCTGCTGCAACTGCTGCTGCTGCTGGGGGAAATGAGGGCTCAGGGATTGTCTGGCAGGGCTGTGAGATGGAGAAGGGCTTTTGAAGGCAGCCAAGTGTGCCTTTCTGGGAGAGTAAGGTTTGTAACAGGAGCAGAGCCTGAGTGGAAGTTCAGGGATAGAAATTCTGGGTAGTTTGACATTATTTGGGGGGG
>VZTZ01027979.1:0-24365 GCA_013400955.1 Drymodes brunneopygia | reverse complement strand
TCTGCTCTGCAAGGATGGGCTCTGCTCTGCAGGGATGGGCCCTGCTCTGCTCTGCAGGGATGGGCTCTGCTCTGCAGGCTTGGGCTCTGCTCTGCAAGGATGGGCTCTGCTCTGCAGGCTTGGGCTCTGCTCTGCAAGGATGGGCTCTGCTCTGCAGGGTTGGGCTCTGCTCTGCAGGCATGGGCTCTGCTCTGCAGGGATGGGATCTGCCTCCTGAAGCCTTCAGCAGAACAGCTCATGGAGGGCTGCAGCTCATCCTGGTGATTGTGAGCCTGATGAGGGAGGTGGGGAGCAGTTTCTGATCTGTTCTACGGAATTATGTTCTCTGTCAATTCAAGTGGAGCTGCTTTTCAGACCCAGCTTGTAGGTCCAGAATGTCTGTGTGAGGCTTTTGTCTCGGACTCTTTAGGGAAGAACTTCTGGTGGGGCATCAAGCATTTTCCATTTAGTAGTAGAGTAAAACCTGCTCATTCCCTGCAAGTTAAGAGGTGTAGAGTTATATTCAAATAACTAACTGGAGGGAAATCCTCTGAATAACTGAATGTTTCCACTGATGTTGGGTAATCTATTAGAAAATGACCTTCAGATCAAAGAGAAGTTGATGGTTTTTAGTACTACTTGCTAACAACACCGATTTTTTGTTTGTCAATCTCCTCATTTACACCTCTGTATTGGAAGAAGAGGGTCTAAGCCCTTCAGCACAAACATCTTTCATACAAGGTAGATGTGTTTTTTCCAAAGGATAATTTCTCTCCTGGTACAGTTTCTCATGAAATGATAAATTCATTAATTTGCTAAAATACCCTAATGGCCTGGCACAAGTGCAAGAGGGTGTGATTACTCCCGAGTCATTAAGGGAAGGATGGTTTAGATGCAGAATCTCACACTGCTTCACTGAAAGACTGTAAAGGAATTGTTGGAATAGGTTTTTAGTCTATTAGATTTCTCAGTAATCTTTGGGGGAACTCACTAACCTGCTTGAATGATAAAAGGCATAAGGATAGCTTTCATCAAGTGAAATCCTTAGTGGTGCATATCATGCTTGAGATGCATTATAAGCTGTGTTTATGATGTAAGAAACCTTGTAATAGCATCTGATGCACTGCATAAATAACTGCATCCTTGGGACATGATAAATGCAGTGAAATTTAATTCTGTGACAGTTCTTAAAGAAAATAGATCACCAAATTGTATAAAAATTACTCCTCATACTACTTTTTGGCCTTTGGCTTATAAAGTATGAATGATGCAGTCCCTCTCGTTTTTCCATCCTGCACAGCTTTAGGTACGGGGTGTGAGGGAAGAGCATCAAGGCTGGAATGTTTTGGCCTGTGTCTTTTGAGTTGGTAGAAACAGTTAATCACATGGCAGAAGCAAGCTTTGGGCTATGATTAATCCCACATGTCGAGAATTATCTTTCCAAAAATTGTTTGAGAGACGGCATGAGCCTCTATTGGAAGAAAATGAGACTGCTTGCCAGAGAAGAGTATTTTCAACATCCTGTTTGTATACTAGATACCTGGTGAGAGAACTCAGCTGAATATGTTTGGAAGAATTATGATTCAGCAAATGAAACCCTTTCAGAGGGCTGTTAACCCAGTTTGAAATCTGATAATGTATCTTGGAAAGATGAAAAACATCTGGGAGGGTTGAAAGAGACAGGGAATAAAGGACATTGCAGATTTCTGTTCATCATGGTTTTTTATGTTTGCTGTATTTCAGTTTTGCTTTTATAATGAGCTGACAATTGTATCAGCTTTCTGCTTGTTAGTATTTATTTGGAATTTATATTGCTCAGGAAAAGCCTCTAATAGCAGAATTCTCAATTTTTTTAATGCAGGAAAATACACCTACAAACTCAGGGTGTGCTCTTACAGCCTTTGTTTACAGCTCTCTCAAGCTAACAAGTCGTCCATGTGCAGACTCAGCCATGAAGTGTCTGTAGAAGATGTGCAGGAAGAGATCTATGCAAGCTGCAGAAAAATGCTTTAGTAGATTTAATGAAATACATGAGTCTGATAAAGCAGTTTAGTCTGCCTGGGCAGAAGTACTGCATGTGTTTATTCAGCGACTTGAAATTGCTTAAATCTTTTTCATCTCAAAGATGAAACTGTTAGTGTTTTGTTAGCAACCCCTGCATTTGGATATTCAACCCATAATTCTCATCTGATCTTTTGTGTTCATTGATACAGAGAGGTTGTGTTACATTGTGGATTTACACTGCCAAGTCTTAGAAAGCAAGAGGCAACACATAAATGGAAATGCTGTGCTGGTGAAATAAGTAGGGAAGGCAGGCTTTCTGTGTTAAGAGTCTAAAGGGAATTTGTGCCTTGAATATAGACTTCCCTTCTGCTGAGAAGTTACATTTTGGTTTTTTTGGTACCGAGAATGTATTTGGTGACCTGGTAACACTGTAGTGAAGAGTGATCTAAGCAAGGTAGGGAGTTACAGCGGATTCTCTGTTTGGAGCTGATCTTGTAAACAGGCACAAAGGTCTTCATCTCTGGTGGAAAGGCCACAGAGTGCGGGGGATAGTGCATGCAGAAAGAGCCAGCAGCAGAGTTCCCAGTGGTTTCACAAGTTCTGAACCTTCTTCTCACAGGCAGAGCTCACGGAGTAGTTTATTTGAAAATGTTTGTTATGCTTATAGATTGTACTAGTCTGGTTTACATGCTCTTGTCCCACTTCTTCCTCAAGAATGGGATTGTTTTGTTCCTTGTTCCATTCAGTGAAGGGGACAAGGTGTTTCTTAGTTGCTTGTGATGCAATTAACAGGCCTCTTTTGTTCATGTCATGGGTAAAACTGAAGAAATGAAAGTTTACCATTTTCTCAGTGTGCCCATGGCTGAAATCGTTCTGAGCACGTTTTTTATAAATGGTGCTAGTTTGATTTTTTAAAATACTTTGCAGTAACTCGTTTTTTCTTGGTCCGCTGTTTTGGGCCCACCAGTGTGTTTGAAACCAGTGGGTAGATAAAGTACAGTCCTTAATAACAGAACTTCTGCAGTTTTCAGTACTGGTAGCATAAAGCTTGCACAGGGGAAATATGAAGCAGATGTTGCCTTCCTTTTTAGCAGTAGCAAGGTCAAAACTCCACTATAGCCTTTGACTCCTGAAGTCCATCAAACTGTTCATGGTTTTACATCCCCAAAATAGAAAGGAAGCAAACAGCAAGAAATGCAAAGTGACCTGCCATTTTCAGTTCAGCACAAATTTAACTTAGGGTTTCCTTCAACTGTTTCAGTAATAGCAAGCCTCATATGTAATTTATGTCAAAACAAAGCCAAGGAATTGTGGTTCAGTTTCACTTTGTAGATGGAAGAAGACAGATAAGGAAATACCGTGTCTGAGAATATGAGACTCTGAAGAGTTTATGCACCTTGTTTTGACACCTCTTACTACTTTTGCCTTTTTTTAGTGTATGTCTGCTATATCAGTTCTTGTCTTACTGTTGATTTCCCCCTTATCATGGTACTCCAGAAACTCTCTAGCTTTATCTCTCAATAGTTTAAAACAGAAAGAAACATGCTAAATTGAGGGACAGTTACAGGTAGCTTACTGCAGTTCAGAAATAGGAGAGTATTGTCCTAATTACAAGTTCTTTGGTCTTTTTCATCAACATTAACTCTCCGAAACATTTTAATAGCCAAGGGGACCATGTTTATTGATTACAAATTCATAAAACTCCATTTGTTCCAAGAATGGTAAATAAAAGGAAGGCTTTGAATGGTCATACAACTTTCAGAAAAGGTGAAGCGTAAGTTCCAATCCATACATAAAATAGAGCAAGTTGATATGAACATTAAAAGAAATTGTAGCTATATTAAAACAACACCTGCATGATTAAAATTATTTACAAAATTGTTAAGATTGTTTCATATTGATCACTGGATGCATTCCATTACAATGTACAAAACTGGGAAGATCTATATTCATCAGTGTAATAAGGTAAAGCCTTAACATCTGAGTGTAGTGAATAAATGTTTTAATTAAAATGAATACGAAGGAAGTCTTTCTTTGGTATGTTGCATATTTTATACTGCCAGAGTTTTAGATGTCCTTAAGACACTCAGATATTTATTCAAAGAGTGACAGTCCATACCCAAAGAGCATATTTGACTGAGTAAGAGAGAAAAAGAATGCTTTTGTTGTGTAATGTCACTGGTGAGATATATGTCCTAGTTCTGACAGAAGTGCTACGGTTCAGAACCCTGTAGCATTAGATGGGGTTTTTTAATTTAAAATTTACTCTAGCAGCCAGAACAACAAAAAGATTTTGAAACAAAGAACCCAAAGGCAAATGAAAGCCAAGTGCATGTTACTGAAAATAAAGGAAGTGTCCTTTATTAGGGTTGAATGAAGTGGAATTGGTGCAGGCCTGTGTTACTTAGTGTGAGTGGAAGGCCTTACTGAGGGGGCTGCAGGGCCTCTGGGGGGCGCTGGGCACTGCAGAGGCTCTTCTCTGAGGGCAGGACTGCTGGTCTCCACTGGAAAACAAACATTCACAGGTAATTCCTAACTAGTCTGACTTAATGAAGGCCACAGAAGAAAGAAAAAGAGAAAAGAGAATGTGTCAGCAGGTGCTGGCTCTGGCTGAGGGGTTTCTGTCAGAAAGGCTGTAGCTAGGTGCCCTGAAGGCTGGCCTCGTGTGTGTAGCATTTTCACACCACTTCCAGCAGTGGCGAGAAAAGATTACTATTTATGTGAGGTAATTTTTTTCCTTTCTTTAATCCTTCTTCTGTCTGTTCTATACATTATGGGGGAGTAAATCATCCTTTTCTGATTTTGGGCCCCAATGATCCAGCCTTGTGACAGGATCCTGGGGAAAAGCTCTGGTAAAATCAGATGCCTCAGTGTTAACCCTGATGATGCAGAGCCCTTGTTGAAGAGCAGTGACAGCAAATAGTTACAAGTGGAGAGGGAAGGAGAGAGAAGAGACAAATCTGTTGACAAAAGGTTCTTTCTAAGAGAAAAAGATGTAAATAGCACTGGTAGTGGAGCATCAGAAAGTTCAACTATAGAGGTTTGATGGTCTGTATCATAGCTGGTTGTAGCAATGGCAGCATTGCCTGGCTGGAAGGGATAGCATCAAACCCACGATGTTTATAGGTTACTACAGGGTAGGAAAATGCAGAATAGTGCAGAATATATCCTTTATTATAAATTATGCAAGAGAACATAGGTTTTCTGTGACATATATGATGATGAAATGTGGTATATGTGACTGTGTTCTGGGAAGGGCCTCTCTCATTAGGGCTGTGTGGTACAGCAGCCATTTTGTTTTCTACTGCAGCCATTTTGTTTCCTGACTTTCTAAGGTGTTAATAAGACATCGATATTTTTTGCCGCATCCCAGTGAGCTTGCCTTTATTCTTTTTCCTTTAAACTAGAAGAAATCACTGTAGACTGAAGATGATTTCTCATTGCTTATGACACTCACAACTTGAAGGGAAACTTCATAATAGTCCTGTTAACATTTCTGTTCACAGTCCTGGGTGGGAAAAAGAATGTGTACAAAAAGTACCCCAACTATAACCTTTTTGAAATGAGGATTTGGTGAGGTCTTTGTTTGGTTTTTTGGGGGTTGGTTGTTTTTGTTTGAGGTTCTTGTTTGTTTGGTTTTTCTGTTTTTATTTTATTTTTGAATGTTCAAGCCACTGTTAGTTGGCTGAGACTTGCCTGGCAAGTGTGAGTGGAGTCATGGGGAACAGTCGTCTGCCTGTCTTTCTCTTGGACTGAATATTGGCATGAGTCTGGTTGGTGGGAGTAAAGTTCCTGTATTCTGATTTTAGCTCTTCTTTACCCGTAAGATTAGGAAGATAAAACCAGACACTTACACTTCGATGCGTTTCAACTGAGCTCTGAGAGGCATTTAGAAAAATCCAGGGTTGGATTTTTAAAAAAAATCTAACTTTTGTGTAGAGCTCTGTCTGATGAGCAGTGGCATTGCACATTCTGTGTTTCAAAAATCCTGTGGGAACACCATCATTTTGATTGTCTGTCTTGACATAGGTATCTCCTGGTTTTGCCAGAGGGAGTATATTTATTTCATGATTGATATCACAGTTTCCTCATGTGTTAGCTGCCTGAGGCTGACATGATGTTACTCTTGGGCAGAGGCCTCCACGCTCAGGTTTGCAGGACTGTTCTCTGGAGTTTCTTGACCTAGTGCCTCAGAACTGATTTACCCTGTGGCATCAGCTGCCTGTCCCGGCATGTCAGCTTTACCTTGGAAAGCAGGAAAGGTCAGGCCTGGGAGTGGCAGCAGCAGTGGAAGCACCCTCTGTTCCTGTTACCGAGGGGCCATGGGCAGGGCCAGGCAGGGGCCTGGATACTCGCATACTCGAGGTACTGCTGAAAGCAGCTACTTGTAAAGCTCCCAGTAACTTTGCAAATGGAACAAAGTAGGTCCAGCCCCCAGTGATTGAATGTACATCCCTCCTGAGGGCTGTGGGAGCTGTTGGAGACTTGTGAAATATCAAGTATTTGCTGAAACAGCAAGCTAAAATGCCTGTGATGTTTGAGCAGTCACCCAGGAGTGGGACCCATGCAGTTCAGGCTGGCTTTGTGTCAGGATTTGGTCATGTATTCACATGGGCAGAAGTCAGCCCTTCTCTGACAGCCTGGAGCTGGCCAATCCCTGACCCATGGCAGCATTTGTCTGTCTGAGATCTAACTCAGGATACAGCTGAACAATTTTCCATATGCAGTTCTATTGTTAGGTCCTGTGGCCTAAGTAATTCCTTAACTTGCCTCTGAGCACAATGTTACTGTCATGTTCATGTGTGTAGGGAAGCAGGTCTAATTTTTTATGTCCGTGCATTTTGGCTGTTCAGAGAAATATCAGTTCTAACTGTGCCTTTAGTCATTCTTTAGTAGTCGTCATTGCCCTTCCTCCAGACAGAGCAGTAAGCTGAGCCTAAGTGCTTTGGGAGTGCTGTGTCTAGGAGCAGACACGTGGCCAGCAGTTACAGCTCACTTCACACAGGGTAACTCTTTTTTGCGGCACAGTGTGCTGGACTTTTTGTAGAGTTTCCCCTGCCAGTAGGACTGTTCCACGTCTTACTGCTTACAGGTCAATGAACAACTTAGTGTTGTGTTCCCTGCTTTTTGCTCCCGCTCGGATCTCGGCAGGCGAGCGCTAGCGTGACCCTGAAAAACTGTCCGCCTTACGTTTGGGGAGGCTTCCCCGGGGAGCCGGTGATGAGCTCTGCTAGTCTGCGCCGAGCTGAGGTGGTGGAGCCCTCAGAGCTTAGCAGGAGAGCAAAGAACTTCCCAAAGAAGGAGGACTCTTAGTTTGTGCATTTGGCAGGTTTATTACTCCCAAGGGGGCACAGTGACTAAGAGCCCCGAATAGCTTCAGACAGTGGTTTTTAAGGGAGGGATAACAACCAATGACCTGAGGGTGCAGGGGCGGTACAAAGGAGGTCCCAGGGGATTCAGTCAAATAGGGGTGAGGGAAAGGAGGGGAGAGGAGAGAACAACAAATAAACAACCAAGTAACAAGGAATATTCTAGAACTGGGGTACATAACAGACAGGTCAAGAGGCCAGTGACAGGAACTTGGGGGTTGTGACCTGGTGGTCTAAACCATTGTCTCTGGAGAGTGAAGGAGGCAATCCTCTCCCTGTGGAACCTGCCACCAGAGATCTTCCTCTTTGAGTTTCTGGTTTAGAACCACCACCACAGCTTAGAGAAAGAGGGAAAAATCCCCCTTTGGGTGAGGACTGCTTCCTCAAACATGAGATCACACACACTTTGTGTGAGTGCAGCCACTGAAATGCATCCACTCCCTAATCTCTTCTCCTCCAGTGAATTGTCCTGGTTAATTTTATGTTGTGTTAAAACATCCACTTAATCAGTTTTTAATGTATTTAAATGCAGCCTTGTGATTTCATTAACTGCCTCTTGTCTATATTGTGAGAGAGCACTTGATTTACTCTGCCTATACACTCCATTGCTCTGGGTTCTTCTGGCATATCCCAAATTAATTAATCACTGAGGTGAACTGCGTCATTTAATACTTGTTCACACGAGACTCTCTGTTTCCCTAACAATGCTCATTGTGTTCCTCTTAGACTCCTGCTGCTTCTGCTCTCACAGTTTTGGAAGAACACTTGTGGGTTCCTAGATCATTATAATTACCCCTGTACCCTGTTGCAGCCGCTGGCTTTTGTCTCTGCTCCGATGGCTCTGCACAGGCGCCATTGCTGGCTACTGTTCTGTGCATTATCACAGCCTGGCAAAGCAACTCTGCTGCTGTTCAGCAGGGCAGTGAGGGTAGGTGGCAATGCTGCCACAGCACTCCTGGCTGCCTTCTGGATTGAGTCACTTGTTTAGTCTCAACTTTCCATTGTCACTTCACGCATTCTGTTCTTGGCTGGAATGAAAGCTGAACTGAGTCTTTTAAGGGCATTATTAGTAAGAATAAACTGGTCCATACAAGCAGCCTTGTCAAATTCGTATTGTCTTGATTTATGATTAATAGCCTCAGTATAGGCAAAGTTCTGAAAAACAGTTCTCTACACTGAAAGAGACTTCTGAAAATAATAAGCAAGAAATGGTTTAAAAATACAACAATTTATTTTAACTATTGGGTAAATACTAATAATAGGATCAGTAGAAATCGCAGAAAAGTGCCCTGTATTTTGTCTTTGGCCTTTTGCAGGCCAAAATACTATTATTTTTTAAAGATGGATTTTAAAAATCATCAACCAGATGGCATTATATGTTAATATAATTTATGTTATTTTAAAATATTCTAAATTCTCAATATACTCTAGTTGATGACAGACCTATGCCAGGATAGTAAAAGACATTAAACAAACATTGTGAAAATTTATTTTAAAAGAGGTTCAAATATGAAGATCTCTCCCACTGTGTTGAGGAGAATTGGGGAAGTCAGTATTTTGTTATAATATGTAAATAAATATGCAGTATGCAAAATTCCTGCTTTTTGTTACCTATTTTTGTCTTTCCCTGACACAAATATGTTGGATTTGCTCTTTCTGTAAAGAAGCCCCTTGCAACTCTGAACTCCTCCCCTTGGTGGGCAAATCCATCCTCAAAGAAGCTCACCCCTGATCCTGTCACTATGGTTTGAGCCTGTTCTATATTTCCCCACCCTTGTGTTTTATTATTAGTTACCCTATGTATCAATCTAAGTTCCACTCCTCTTTTGTTCCAGAAAGTTCGTTGTAGTATAGTTATTAATTGGTCATGTACCCCTGTTCCCTCCTTCCTCTCCAGCTCAATGGTCAAGCTAGCCTGGCTTTGCCCCTACTCCTCCCCTTACCTTGTCCCTGATTTGTTACCACCTTGGTATGAAAACTCCCGCACAGCCTTTGTTCTGGGCTCTTGGGAGATGGATCTAACTAAGTAAACACCTGTTACTGCCATCCCAAGAGTCTCTCCTTATTCCGCCAGCAGTCGTGGATCTGGGAAACCAACAAGAACCCTAAAACCCTATCTCTGGGCTCGTGGGTCTCTTGGAGAGACTGCTCTCCCCCTTCGACTGACCACTGGCTCGGTCCTAGGGACAAAGAGACACCACGACCACCGGCAGCCTGTCCCAAGGTTGCCCACGGTCCCGACACCGATGAACTGATATTAAATCTTTTTTATTTAATACAAATATGTACTGCTTTTCAGAGAGCAATTTTTTTTTTCACTTAATGGTGCTGACCTTTGTTTTTCTCTTACAGTTTTTTTGCAGCATGTTCTGTACCACTCCATCAGCTGAGCCTCTTGGACAGAGAAAGAATGTGTTCCTGTAAGCCCTCCAAGGTGCCCCAAGCAGCAGAAAGGTGCCTACGTCCCATACAGAGCCGTGTGACTGCAGGTGAGAAAGAACTCATTGAAGCAGATGAATTTTAGAGGTGAACTGGTTTTGTGCAAATGTACTAGTGGAAGTTGGTGATTCAAATGTCTGTGGGCTAAATTACGGAAAAAGTATTTCTTGGTTAAAAAATCATCATAAAGAACTTTAAATTACATTATGAAAAAAGAACTGATAAAATAAGTTGAGGTAAGATCAAAATATTGTTACCGCGATTTATGTGGATTCAGAATGAAATAAAGCCTTATTTACACAGTGAGTATAATCATCATGAAACGTATCTGTCTTTTTCAGAAAACAAAGGATTTTAAATTAATACATCACAGCTAATGTGTTTGTACACTCTTTTTAAAAAAGACTTGCCTCTAAAGGAAAGGATACTTAGCTAATGAGTTGCAGTAATGATTCCTGACCTCACTGGTTTGTTTTGGGATCTTTTGTTTTGTTTTTGCTTTAATTTTTTTTAGTCATAGAGCTTTATGTCTTGAATATTGCACTGGCAGTTTCCACAGTGGTTTGAAAGTGCGGTTACATTTTCAACTAATTATATATCAAAATTTCTTTTTAGATTTGTTTTTTATCATTACTGGAGAATTATGCAAAAAAACTTAGACAAGTTGAAATCTGTTTTTTCTTTATATGCTGTAACATTTGGAAATACTTTTGCACATAGGAAGCAGTTAGAATAGTAGTAAGAAAATACTGTAAAATATTTCAACACCTTTTATCTTAAGGTTTTGGTCAGTCAGCACATAGTGTGCAAATGATGTCATTTCCAAAGTAGTTCCTGTTCTGAGCATCCATGGTACCCTTCTCCAGAGGTCTTGTCCCCGGTTTCTTAGGATGGGAATCTATCTGCCCCAGTCTCTCTCTTGGTAGGTGTGTGGGTGTGGGTTCACCCACTTCATTTAAACCTGTACCATTTTGTTTTCACTGTCCTCAGATCTGCTTGACAGCTTTGCCCAAAGCCATGACTTTGACGACTCACTGTAGAGTTGTTTCCTGGGCATGTGTCATTCAGAAGATTCCCCAATACTGAGGAGCTCCCAGCTGATTTGTGGTTAGCAGATATTTTGCAAGATGTACTTATTTTTTCAACTGTTGCCTATGAGTCTTTCTTTGTGAGGACATCATGAAACCATATTAATTTTAGGACAAAGACAGCTTAAGGGAAGTTGTTGACCTGCAGTCATGTAGACACTGTAGTGCAGTTAAATGGTAAGAGTGCAATTAAATCAAGAAGCATAACATGTACATATCACGTTTGTAGGTAACACACAGTGAATTGGTTTTGCTCCATTCTGCATTCTTATTTATTTCAGATACGAAGACATGTAGACTGGAACTAAGAAAGCTGGAAATGGATGGAAATGAGAGAGTAAGGACTTGAAAGGATAATAAATTCTTACTGCAAATACTCATCTTTAAATACTCTCATCAGTTATGAAGCAGAAAGTATTCAAACTTACCTGGTTACTTTCTACTGAAAGTCCAAGTGGAATAATGAGTTAATTTGTTTAGGATTTACTGATCACATTCTTTTCCAGTAAGTTATGCCCCAAAGTACAACTTGCTGAAATCAATGGAAATACGTTTATTAGCTGTGAGGTTACACATCAGTCTCTGGAACAGTTTTAACATGACTTGTTACATATCAGTTACTCAAGAGTTACAAGCTTCTGCATGATGTTTCGCCTCTCAGCACAGTAGTGGATGGTGACAACTGTCACAGTATTTCTAGATCCTCTTTAGAAAATCATAATGTAATTTCTTAAAGGAGATATTGTACTCCCTTAAGAAGCCACCAGTGTTTCAAAACTTACACTTACCAAGAAAATACAAGACTTAGCAGTAAGTTTATCACTTAAATGTAATAATGATGTAGGCATTCCCAATAGGTAAAGTGCAGTTCTGCATAGGCTTCCAAGGTCACTCTCCACCTCTGTTGTCATCAAACCAGCTCTTCCTCTTCTAAAGCCCAAATCAGCCTGAGCAGTGTCCAGTAAACTGAATGTAAAGGCTGCAGTGGGCTGGTGTGCAGTAGCAGGATGGGCACTAAGCTGCTGGCCAGCTCTGGTTCCCAGACTGCATCCTGATGGTCACAGCCTCGTTCTGTGCAGTTCAGCTCGACTGACCTCTGCAGCCTGATGGCAACTCAGGATTTGTTTGCTTTGAGCCATCCCATCCTTAGAGCATGGGTAATGCAGTGAAGCCAGCCTCAGAAGGATGTTCGGTGGAAGAACTGGACATTTCAGAAATGCCAAAATTCAGTGTCATGGCAGGTTAGGATAAAAGCCTTGAAATTCTTCATTGAAAGAGGGTGAGGCTGCAGCACAGTCTTTGCTGCAGCAAATGAAACTAAAGATAAGGAAAAAGAGAATGAGAGTGCTCAGATCAAATCCCAGCAAGATGTGTTGTAGCTGCAAGATGCTTTTTTACAGAAAATGAGGTTGTTAACCCTACTAAGGTATGGAGCCAGAATACTGACGGATCCCTAAGAAGGGGCAGTCCTATAGTAGAGTCCTAGAGTGCTCTTTCCAGGGGGTGAGCTGATAACTTACAAACTCTTCCCTAAAGGCAGGAGAAAGGGGTGTGGAGGAACTGTTTGAAATCTCTAGAGGCCAAAAAACTGATTTCTTTTTTATTGTTGTTTTGAATGTCAGCTACCAGGGCATTGGGAGAATCTTTAAATTTTTGTAAAGCAAAATATCTGAGAAGAAGCAATTTATCAATTTTGACTTTGCACTGAAAACAATTTTTTTAAATGTTATTTACTCTTTGTTTTTGCAGTCAGGACCCTTCCATAGTTTCATTAAGCAGAATCTGTTTTTCCTGGAGAAATAAAACCCACAGGGGGGTACTCTGTTTTTCCTTCCAGAGCAAATCCTCTATGACTACTGTCTCAATTGCTATAAAAAATCGTAAAGATGACCATTAACTTTATCATTGAACATCTCATTAAAAAAAAATTAACATCCTGAAAGATGAAACTCTTCTGTGCTCTCTCATTGACAGCAAACGTGAAAACATAGTTAAATATCTTGAACTAGGCCTTCAGTTATAAAATTCCAGAGAAGAAAAAAATATTGAAGCTGAAAATTGGCATACCAGACTTTGCAGCTCATTATCTGTATTATCGTTCACCTACTGCAAAAACTCTCTGTATTGATATCATTATTCAAAAAATGACAGTGGTTTAGGACAAAGTTTGGATTAAATGTATCTGCTCCAGAGCTGACAGTGGCATTCCAGCTCAGTTTCTGCTGTTGGTGGATGCTGGTGCAGGCCTGTGCAGGGACAGTTGAGCATTGGCAGTGCTGGAAAGGCACTGGTCAAACACTTGAGGGGTTAATTGGTTCTTGAGCAGCTGCACAGAACACATTGCACTTTCTGTAATCTCTCTGTAGCCAATTTAGCTGCTTCTCATTCCCTCATGTATCTCTGAGTTCCCTGCAATTCATCCTCATTGTTACAGTTTTGATAGTTTCTCACTGCTGTGTCTTCCTGAATGAGCATTCCTCCTTTGTCACTGCCTTCCAGGGGTACCAGTCTGAGCCTTGCTCTGCACCATATGGGGACGTTAGACCTGAGCCAGCCTCTCTATTTCCCATCTTCTCTATGTTTCACAGAATAATGATGAGTTTTTCACTCTGAATAAACATCCTGAGTTCTTGTTAAGCATCATGCGCCTCTTACTGCAGCTGCAGTGCTTGCAGATCCACATGGGATGTGTGTGCAGCACCTCTGCACAGATTTGACACAGGGATAACTGCAGAGCCCTCTTTGGAGTCAGCAGTTATCATTCAGAAGGGGATGACCAGCAGTGCTCATGGCTCTTGAAATGGGACAGAATATTCTGCTTACTGTTATGCAATCACTGCTCATGCTGCGGGAGTTTGTTTTGCAGGGTTTTGTTTGCAGTTTATTAATAGGCACAGATTTGGGGTTGGATTTTGTACACATACTTAAGTTTTAGCAAAGCCACAGCTCTTCTGCTTATGCATCTCACTCTAGCATAAACAGTGGTACAAGGGGAGGTCAAATCCTTCCGAGATTTCTTGGGGATGTTATGAACCTCAGAAATAAAAATAAGGAGTTAAATCCCTTAAATTGAGAACCTTTGTGAAAATACAAAAAAATTGGATGTTGGGTTCTTTATACATCTTCTTCTCTGGTTCTGTAATACCAGGCTGCATATTAATTTTTTAATAGGATCTGATAGCTAGTTTTGGCAAGGTGATCTGTGATGCACAGTTTACATAAAATCCACCCAGGCCAACCAGGTGACTACTGGAAGAGCAAGAAATGCTGAGTTTTCCACACAAATGTTCACTAGCTATATAAAACACATAGGAGATTGAGATTTTGATGAAATGTAGTCTTGAGCCATTTCAGTAACTCAGACTTTCAGTATGGTTTGTGTAGTGTTTTCCAAGCATCTTACCTCTTCCCTCTTTCTGTATTCTGAGAAATTACGTTGTCACTCTCAGTGGATTTCAGTCTCCAGTACCTAGGGGAAAGAAGCAGTGCACGTAACATGAACCTTGTAGTATCGAGCACTGAGATTTTAGAATTGTTGCCTTAAAACATGCATACAAATGCGGTCTTTTGAAAGGTCAAGGCCAATAAGCATATTTACATACTTGCAGATGCCAAAATTATATATAGATTTAAAAGAGTATATGGGTAAGTTAATGTCGGAAAAATTCACTGAGAGTAGTTATAAAATATATATTAGCTTATCTCTGAAAGTCTGTACTGAAATCCACTGGTTTTGGTTTTCACATTGAGCTAGGGATTTGCTTTGAAGATATTTGGAGGAGAGATTTCTTTAGTAGCACTCACTGAAAACATGTCAGCCTCAAAAACATACTGTAATTGCTACCATGAAAATGTATACTAAATTGCTTGTAAATCAAAATTTCATGCAGCACCGTGATCAAGGCCCCATCAATGGATATTAGAAATAAAATGTAATGCAAATGGTAAACAACTGTGTATCTAAAAACCAAAATAAAAATGCATAGTTAATGCAAATTGCCACGGATGAAGGAGAATGACTGAGGATGATTACACAGCTCTGTTTTGTATTTTGAAGTAATAACCTTTGGGTAATACATTCCTGCTGTTCATAAAAAAATCACAAATTGTTCACAACCCCCTACTCACTCAGAAATAAAAAACCCCATTCGAAATACATTTCAGAAATAGCACAGTCTCTCTCTCTGGTCAGATTCCATCAGTGAAGCATGAATTTCTAGGCAGTTTTTGTTCATCATCATCCTGCATAAGCAGGATCCTCAGCAATCTCGGTGTCTCTGGCTTCCCTTGGCTGGTAATGGTGGATGCATTTTCTGGGTGTGAGACAGTTCCAGCAGCTGTCAGCACCCTTACAGAGTCCCACCATGTGTGTTAATTTGTACACTTACTATTTGAGGTGGTGGAAAAAGACAGGGACTGCTTTCCACCCCAAAACAGTCAGTTAGAGGGGAGGGCAAAGGCAGCAGAATGTTGGATGTCTTTTAATGAATAAGAGGTTGTTATAAATATAAATACAAATACCATGAGCAGTTGTCTTATGGAAGAAAGAATGAATGAGAGGGGAAAAGGAAGGACCAGTAGACTGAAGTGGTTGGGAAAACTGCATATCCGCATCCCTTGAAATGTAAACAAAACTGTTAAAGATTCCTATAAATGTCAAGGGTTTAAACAGGGAGAACTGCATGCCTTAAAACCACAGTATCCATAATTTTGGTGGTAAGTCTTTTTGTAGCGAAACAGGCTGGTTTTGCTAATTTCCTGGCAAGGAATCTATGTCGCTGTTGCGATGGTTCAGGTCCCTAAAAACCCCTTTTCTACCCCCCCCTCCCCCACCCCCTGGAGGCACTGAAAGGTCACCCCTGTGGTGGAGTTTGCAGCAGTCTGCCCCAGAAGGGGGCTGGGTCTCCTAGGGGTTGGCTGCCCCTTCCCCATTTGTCCTGTCACCTGCCCATCTCCTGTCTGTCATCCTTAGTTCCTAGATTGTTCTCTGTTATTCGGTTGATGATTGATTTGTACCCCTGCCTGTAGTCCCTTCTCCTCCCCTTTCCCTTCCCAGTTGGTCCTTATCCCTTTATCCCTCCCTTGTTCCTCCCCCGGGCTTGTATGTGATTGGTTTGTGTCCCCTCCATAAAAGTCTGGTGCTACCGGAGCTCGGGGTCCTGAGAACCCGGATGCCCAGAGTCCTACCTACAGTGTCTCTATTATTCTGGGGCTAAGGATCCCTCCCTGACTACTCCAGCTATATGGAAACAGTGTCTATCCTACGGGGAGGCACAGCCAGCGGCTAGGGATGGAAGAGCCTGACAACAGTGAACCTGGGCCTGCATAGGTCAGGGACACTCGTTTGTGGACGCCGCTAGGCTGCTGCCCAAGACCCTGGTGGGCAGCTGTCCGGCCCTTGCCAGCGGTGACGCCACATGTCGTTGCTCCTGTCTGTCCCACGGACAGCGGTCTGTCAGTGACGTTCCTGAAGCGTCCCTAAGAGGGCTGGCCAGGCGGTGCTGCAGAAGCTCCTGCCGCAGACACTGCTCGCCCTGCCAGGTGGCACAGAGGGAGACAGGCAGCAGCAGCTAGTAGCTGGGCGAGGAATAACGAGAGGGAGGGGTCTCCGGTGTGGATGAAATCCGTCCGTGCAGGTTTACCGAGGAAGGCCTAGCACAAAGGGAGTCCAGGGACCGAAGACCAGGAGCACAGAAGAACATCAGCTTATAAGGGGAACATAGTAACCAATCAGTAGAGGGTCCAGGGGCGGAGCAGGGGCAGAGCAAGGGCAAGACAAAGGCACACGATCCTATAGGAATAGGGNAGTGACGTTCCTGAAGCGTCCCTAAGAGGGCTGGCCAGGCGGTGCTGCAGAAGCTCCTGCCGCAGACACTGCTCGCCCTGCCAGGTGGCACAGAGGGAGACAGGCAGCAGCAGCTAGTAGCTGGGCGAGGAATAACGAGAGGGAGGGGTCTCCGGTGTGGATGAAATCCGTCCGTGCAGGTTTACCGAGGAAGGCCTAGCACAAAGGGAGTCCAGGGACCGAAGACCAGGAGCACAGAAGAACATCAGCTTATAAGGGGAACATAGTAACCAATCAGTAGAGGGTCCAGGGGCGGAGCAGGGGCAGAGCAAGGGCAAGACAAAGGCACACGATCCTATAGGAATAGGGAAGGAGAGGGGAGAGGGAGCAACAACCAAGAGGGTACCGAGTAACAAGGAATCTTCCAGAAACCGGTACAAGATTGATTGGGGGGGGGGAGGCAGAGCCAGCCAATCATGCTGAGGCAATTAACATAAGCGAAACTGTCCATCTCACAGGGTAAACCATTGCAAACCCCACCCCAGGGGAAACCCTTCAGACTCTGGAAACCCTCCACCAAGTTCCATTATGTCCTTTGGTTTCCTCCAAGTCCTTTTTCTGTGGTTCCTGGGAATCCCCTTGAGGCTTGGTGGTAGCCTCGATGGCTGCCACAAATCTAGAACTAATGTTCCATTAATACAGTGGAATACAAAAGGCATCTAAACACAAGGAGTGTTACAGTAAGTCCATATTTAAATAGTCTACATTACTATATACCATATTATTAATGTAGCAATATATTGCTATATGGTGTATCAAAAGGGGACAAGGCTGACTTTTAAATAAAGTCCAGCATTTCATATGATGTTCAAGTCATCCAGTGTCTGCCATTAAGTTATGAGTACTGTTTTCACCATCCCCCAGTTTCTGGATGAGAACTGGGGTCTTACTGTTGGAAATACTTCATTGATCAGCATAGAGAAAAGTATCTCTATCCTTGTTTATTTCACTTTTTCAAGGACAAAAGAAATTACCTGGGAAGCCTGAGCCTAAAAACTAACCAAACAAAAAAGCTCAGATGGAATGAGTGACTGATGGGATAGGAGAAGAAAGCTAAATTGTTAGTTTGATCCTTGAGAGGTAGCTAGGGCTGAGTATTGAACAGCATGGTTAAACATATTCTAAACACTCGAAGAAAGTGAGTGAGAAGAAACCTATCTCTTGTCCCTTCACTTCTTTCCTCATATACATAAACCACTATGTCTATTGGCCATTAACAAACATTCCATTAACAAAAGTTTCCTTTAATAAATCATAACGCAGTGTTTCTGGCCTCTCTTGCAAACAAGCTCAAATCCATTCACCTTTCCCCTATAGTGCTGCACTGGGAACCCAGCTGTTCTTCCTTGCCTTGTAAGCAGAGGTTTCCTGAAGTAGCCAGAACTTCGGGGTGTTGGATTACTCCCTTTTACAATGGCACACTTGAGAGCCCAGCTCTCAGCCTGAGTGTGTGGCCTGTATTAAAGTAATCAGCTGAAGTGCTCGTTTGGTCCCGATCTCTTACATTCAGGTTTCTTGCTGTTAAGAAAAGGCAAATGCACAGGTGTGCTGAACTAAAAGGAGAGTCAGGCAGCTTCTAGGGATCCTGAGTGGATGCACAGTGAAGCAAATATCAAGGGCTTAATCCAAGTGTGTGAAATTGCCAGCCTTGTACATTGCTAGCAGTGGAACCGCTGTCCTTGAAGCCGACTCGTTGGTAATGTAAAATTCTGGCAGTGCTTACCAGACAATCTGTTGAATCTGTAGATGTTTGCAGCTACAAAAGCCTCAGAAAAATTAAACCTTTATGTGTGGGCACTTTTGCATCTCTGTATGTCTATATATATACTGTATGTTTCCTTCTGATGGCTCTCAAGTAAAAGAGCAATAAAAATTTTAAGCAGCTGCTCTTTCTGATAGCTGCTACCTTGGGGCTCATTCCAATGCTCATTGAAAGTCAATGACAAAGATCCCATTACCTTTAATCATACAAGATCAGGACCTTTTATGACGTGGTCAGTCTTGCTGAGCATGTTTTCAAAGAATATGGATTAGACCATTCACCAGGCTGCACTAACTCATTTTTGCATTAGCTCTTCCTAAATATTCTGGTTCAGGCCTGTTGGTAACCAGGGATGTCTGTCCATGGAAATAGACATAGTTGAGTAAATACTGGAACAGGGTCTTGGAAACAGGTTTTAAATTTCTGACCATTCAGAAATTCTGACCATACAGAAAAGTGTGCGGAAATTCTTCCTAGCAAATCATGCAGTTCATGAGTTCAATGGTAACAGAAATGTCTGAGGTTTAAACCCCAAATACTTCCTGTTAATGAAATGGTCACATGCAGGCCACAGACAGGAATGATCCATCCATCCTGTGTGGAACAAGATGACTTGTCAGGCTGTTTGCTTACTTGTACTGTCCCACCCTCAACAACAAAACGCAAAATAATACATAACCTTCTAAAAGATAGCGTATTTACTTCCTGACTGTGAACATGTATTTTTGGAGTATAGCCTTCATCTATGGAGGTGGCAGCTTCTTGCTTGTCTTAGTAGAGTCTACTATTTTTTACTGATTTTAACGCTATTCTTCTTAAAACAGTTGAGTTTATTCAGACCAAAAATTCCTCTACAGGAATTCTACATATGTCACATACATTACGTTATTTCAGGAGGGAATAGAAAGAAAAGAAAAGCCTCAGCAGAATTACTGCAGAAACCAATTTTTGTTCTTGGCTTTGTTGTTTTATATCCTCTGCTTCATTGTGGCAGGAGAATTGAATGAAAATGAGAAAAAAACAGCCCAATCCCAGACACAGTTCTGTGGGATTTAATTTAGGAATTGAAACTCCAGCCTGAATTTTTTCTAGGAAATTTGCAAGTCAGATTATTTGAAAAATCTAGATGATCTAAATATTTTCTTCCTAGGCAGAGGGGTGTTTTGGCTTTATCTTATCTACATTTTTTTTTTTGCAGAGGCTGGTGATAAAAGGCCCCTTGCTTTGAGACTGTTTATGGGGATGTGACATTATCCTTCTGTGCCACTGTCTCTCTAGGTTCTAGCAAAGTGCTTTAGAAGTCGAGGGATGTCTCCTCTGCTCTTCTGAGAATGCAGTTTTCTCTTGTTTTCTGTCTCTTTCTCCACCTTGGCGGAAGCAGCCATAGTGCACAGATGAAGGGTATCTTCTGAAATCTGTGCTGGTATCTTGTATCTTTTGTAATTAACTTAAGACAATAATGCTCTCTTCTAGGAAAACATTTTTTTCACCCTGCATTGCTAAAGCTTTACACTTTAATCAGAAACAACAAAACCTTTTGTGGGGAATTACTCTGTAGTGATACAAGTGTTTGATCATTTCTTCAAGGTGATTCTTTATATGGAGATGCATATGCAGCTGTTTCATTTGAAAGGCCCATTAAAATCTTTGCTCACTTTTTAGCTCTGGGACTGGATGAATTTCTATTCAGGTCTGCTGAGCTGGGAAAGCTGGGACAAATGTGTTTGCATTTTAAGTAACTTATGTCGGTAAAGTTGATACAGCACTGAGCTCTGAAAGTCTGGAAAGGAGATTTTATTAATTTTGTCTAGGGCATCTCTGTCATGCGAGCTGATAGCCACTTTTCCTTGTAGCTATTTCTGTGTACTAGACACCAGTTCCTGGGGTGTGAAAAGCCAGACTTTCTCATCTGCCGTTTGAGAGTAGGCCTTTTCCCAATTTCCATAGCCCTGCTCTAAATTCCTCATGTGCTCATTTATTTCCCTGTTTTCACCATATCCTTTTCCTCCAGCAGTAGTATGGGAACTTCTGCTTGATCCACAACCACTGGTTTTGTCATTTTGCTAACAGCACCCTCCAGCCAGTAATTCATGCAAACATATAATTTGCAAATTAGGTTGGTTTTCATAGTGTCAAAACCAGTTCTACTCTTCCATTAAGTGTGAGGTTAGGCTGTTCAACAGGGGTGAATGAGCACTGGAGTAATCTGGCCCAAGATGGCTGGGTCCCGTGGGAGCCTGGAAGAACAGGCAAGACAAGCCCCGCTCAGGAGCAGTTGTTCCTGCCTTCCTGCTCAGGGAGGGACTGAATGACCTCTGAAGGTCTCTGCCAGCTCCAGGCTCTGTGTATTTGATCATGACTGTGTTTCATTCATCAACTTTGGGTTTGTTTATAGGGAAAAGCAGCACATGCTGAGGTAGGACAAGCTGAGACTTCAGAGCTTCCCCTTTTGAACCAGAGCTGAGACAGGGGATAAACTTCCTTCCCTTTTTACCCTCACAGGATAACCTTTCTTTTCCCCATCCACACCTCCTACCTGTAGCAGCTGTGCTCAAGGCAGGACACTCTCTTTCCCTGCTTTTTCTGTGTTTGATTCTTCATGGGCTACTTCCATGCGGGAGCCTGTCCAGTTCTACCCGAAGAGTTAAACAGTTTTCTGCTGCACCTGCTCTGCTCCTTTGCCCTCCTCAGCTGCTAGGGGTTTTAGTCTACCACAGAAGAGGGAGGGATTTTTTTCTGGACTGGTGTTTCATGTGGTGTGTGCATTCCTCTTAGCTGGCTTACATGTAATTCCCATCTGAAAGGCTGCTTATTCTAGCCAGAGTGCCTGCAAGAAAACAGCCATCTTCATACAGAGGTGTCTCGAGTAGGTTGGCAAGTATCCTAAAAAAATACAGTGTTATTATTAAAACATTGTCTGCCTTGTTCACTCACCAAATCCTTAAATGTATCTTGTGGGTTTTTTTCTTTCTGAACATTTTTTAGGCTTATGCTCTCTGTGATCATCTCTTAGGCTTTCTCTGCACCTCAGAGACACAGTGTGTTAGAGTGTTGCTACTGTAGCAGTGGTTCACACAAAGTCCAGAAAATCTCAGCCCAGCTGCTGTAGTGATCCCTTTCTGAGAAAAATACAACTTCAGTTTGCTTATCTAAATTAGACTGCATGCTTACAATATAGACCTAATTGATAGGCAGTGGCATTTATGAACAAGTCTTATAAAAATGGTCTGAGGAAAAGAAGCCTCCTAAACTGTAATCTCTTTTAGGTTCTTCATGAAATGGTACCCTCATGTTTCAAGGCAGTTTAGTGCCAGTAGTTTTAGTGTTTAAACTAATCCATTGAGGAAAGCCAGAGCCAAATTGTTAATATAATAAATACTGGAAGCATATTATTTTACTCCTTGAATCTATTCCTACAGTGCTATAAAAATTCTCCTCTGTTGGTTATTTAGAATTTAGGGCATGGATGAATGTCAGTGGGAGTCCGTGGAAATGATTCCTTTGACTTCAATTTGATTAGTATCAGTTTCTTATGAAATAATTGTAGGAAATCACTGTAATGGAACTGTTGTTGAAATTCATAATTCATGGAAATACCATAAAGGAATAAATATCAAGACCACTTCCTTGTTGTGAGGGACAGACAAGTGATGTACTTTCCACAAGGTAACTAAGAAATACATCTCTTTTAAAACATTCATAAAATGCTTCAGACATGCAACATTAATAAAATCAATGTTCATTTGGAGCTTAGCTTTACTGAGTCAGGGCCTGATAAATGTGTCTGGATTATGCAGATCTGCTGTCACATGCATCTGTCTGTTACTGCATTTGAGGTAATAATTTGCAGAAACTTCATAGCATTATGAGAAAAAGAGTTTAATGATAGAGTATCAGATTGTTTCCAGATGCATGAGCAACTATACCTTGTTGAGCCTCTGAGAAAATGGTCCCTCACATTAATAGCCCATAACTAAGCATCTGTCAAATTACTAATGCTTAGGTATTCTTTAAGATTTCTCTTCTTGTCAAAGAAAAAGTAATTCATCTAGATTAAAGTTTTCCTGAAGGGAAAAAAAGTCATGTCAGGTGTTGGAGAGCTGTAATGACCAAATTAAATCTGATTGCATTTTTTGCTTTGCCGAGTTCTGTATTTACAGGAATTACATTTATCACTAAAGAATTAAAATACCAATTATTGGTCTCAAGTGATACAAAAGCAGATGCTTATGTCTTATAATTCAATATATACTAGATCGATTTCTTCTAATTTTTGATCTCTGATGGAAATACATTCAGTATTCAGCCACTAAAAGTGTTTTTGTATCATCCTTATTCCCTTCTGACCCCCACTGAACTTTAAAATAGCCACTGGGCTGTCCTCAATTGAGGAAAAGATTGATTTTTCATAGCCAGAATATATTTTTTATTTACAGCTGAAGAATATAGAGATAACCATTTTTTGGGGACATTGCTTAACATTTCCATGTAATGAACTTTGAAGATCATTTAAAATACCTCTGTAATTTTGGAACACTCTTGGGAGGATAGGAAAACTCATCTAGAAGTTTTTACAGAAGATGAAATGAAGACTCAGCTGTAGGTTTCTTTAGCAGTATACTAACTGTACAATTCGGTGAAAGCAGAGACTCATTTTTTTTTCTACCTGATTCTTGGCAGAAAGGAATTTTCTGTATTGGTGGTAGATTATGCAAAAGAATATATATCAGAATTCAAACCATTTTAGTTTAATGCGTGTTTTTACAAATGTTTGTGTTTTTAATATATTTTCAAAGGTTCTTTATGCAGCTTCATTTCTATTTTGCAAGTCATAATGAAGGTGGTGATCACTCTTCTTTCACGTGAATGGCAATGGACAACTATCAGAAACATTTTGGTATTTGTTTAGGACAAGGCTGGTGTATTGGGTGTGACTGGGGTAAAGCTCACAGCCCTCACAGTGCTGTGCTTTGCGTTGGTGGCTGGTGTTGATAACAGAGCAGTGTTTTGGCTGCTGCCAAGCAGTGCTGTCCCTCTGACATTCCTTCCCCCACCCGAGGGGATGGGGGTGGGCAAGATCCTGGCAGGGGACACGAGCAGGCCAGCTGACCCCAGTCAGCCAAGGGATATTCCGTTCCATGTGACATCAGCTCAGATATACAAGGGAAGGAAGAGAGGAGGAGAGGGAGGCATTCAGGAGTCTTCCATGTTTGCCTTCCTGAGCAACCACCACGTGTGCTGAAGCCATGCTTCCCAGAAAGGGTCCGGACACTGCTGCTGATGGGAACTAGAGACTGATTGTTTGTCCCTTCAGCTCTTGCGAGCAGATCTCTGCTTGTTTCTGTCTCTTTGCTGTAATGAACTGCCTTATCTCACCCTGCTAGTCTTTTCTCCATGTTATTCTCTCCCCTGTCCCAGTGGGAGAGGGAGTGATAGAGTGACTGAGTGAACACCTGGCACCCAGCCAGGGTCAACCCACATCAGCTGGCCACAGAGGGGAGAAAAAGTGTTTTCAGCCAACTCTTTGTATTTTTCTCAATGTCAAATGGAGCTACTCGGGTGTTGGCTTGGGGACGAGTCTCTGTTCTTCATCTGTGCACTTCAATGCTGCTTTAAAACAATAAAAATGGAGAACAAAGGTGGTGTTTTGTTTGAGGGTATGGCTAAACTTCATTAAGAGGTCGGGTTTCTTCAGGCCAAGTTCAATACTAGAAGCAAGGTTAAATCAGTAATATAGCTCTGCACAGGTCTGATTGATTGATTGATTGATTCTTTCATGTACTCATGAGATGGAGGAATGAAATACAAAATGTTCTCTAGAATAAGCAGTGGATGGTCCTTTCAGGTATGTGTCTGTTTGTTGTGCTTTGAAAGCAAAT
>VZTZ01027963.1:14752-33729 GCA_013400955.1 Drymodes brunneopygia | reverse complement strand
AGAGCCCCGCCGGCCTGGCGACCTTTGGGGCCCCGCCCCGCCCCTTCGCGCGGGTTGGTCGGGGGCGCTGTGGCCACGCCCCCTCCCTCAGAGAGGCCACGCCCCCTCCCGGCCCGGTCCGCCCTCAGCGCGGCTCAAGATGGCGGGCGGCGCCCTGTGGTGATGGTGGGTCCTGCCCCGGCTCGGCGCTCCTCCCGCTCCTCACCCCGCCTCAAGGGTCTGTCACCCTCACAGGAGCCCCAAAGGGCGTGGCGAGGGGAAGGGTGAGGGCAGTGAGGCACGGCAGACCTCAGCTCACACACACCCACACACCCCCCCCTCGCTCTGCCTCAGGGGTGCCAAGGGTGAGGCGTTTGCCGGGTTTGGAATCATAGAATCATGGAATTCCAGACTGGGTCGAGTAGGAAAGAACCTTTAAAGATCATCTCCTTCCAGGACACCTTCCCCTATCCCAGGCTGCTCCAAGCCCTGTCCAGCCTGGCCTTGGACACTTCAGGGATCCAGGGGCAGCCACAGCTTCTCTGGGCGCTCTGTGCCACATTCTGCCTCACCACCCTCACAGGGTACAATTCCTTCTTAATATCCCATCTAAACCCACCCTGTTCCAGTTTAAAGCCATTGCCCCTTGTCCTGTCACTCCAGGCCCTCACTTTGATAATTTTTATCTCAGTGGGATTGATTTTGGATTGCTCTGCTTGGACAAGACCTGTGCTGGGCCGGGCCTTGTTCAGCCTCCAAGGCTGACAGACGTCATGAGGGAGGGTTTTAATTCCTTTTCAATAAAAAAACCCAACTTTGGGATCATCTCAAGAGACAGTTTTATGAATAGCTGAGGTCAGGGCACGCATGTAGCCTGGAGCTGGAGAACTGGTGGACGCAATAATTACACAAAACGCTTCTGAGGCATGATTTTCCTTTTCCATGTGTCTCCCCTGTTATTTTACCATCCGAATGAATCACTCTGTAACCGTGGAAACAATCAACATTCCTTATTTTTTGACTTCTTCAGGCCCAGAGTGACCAGATGACACATGCCGACCTCCCTCAGTCCAGGCACACCCAAAATCTGGGGGCGAAGCTCCCTGTTTGCAGCCAGATGAACCAATGCAATATTTAACCTTTTATTGCAAGCAAAAGGCACAAACTAGGTGTGAATATCCCCTTCTTATCCCTTCTCGTTTGTTTTGAGGGATTCAGAGGGTTGAGAATGTCCCATCCATGCTAAAAATGAATATTATATTGTGCTGCTTTGCCTGGTTGAGCAGGGAAACTGGGAGTGTGGACACATTTCTGTGGTGTGAAAAAAAGACAGAGGTTTAGCTAAACTCCCACCATGGTGCCTTTTCCTTGATGGGAAGATTTGATGGATTTGAGGCAGATTTTATGTTTTGTGTAAGTGTAGAAAGTCAATGTTTTTAAAACCAGAATGATGCCATAACAAGGCCGTGACCACATGGGGTGAGCCCAGCTTTCCCCACTGAGGCTCAGAGCAGAGGTCCTGGACCTGCAGCGGGAATGCAGCGACTTTTGGACAATTCTTACCCAGGTGCATCCTCCCAGTTTCCAAAAATCACTGAGGAGGGGCATCCTGACCCAGAAGGTGCATGTGGGATTTAACAGCTGAGCAGTGCTCTCCTCTCTGTGCATGAATCTCAGCTCCTGTGTGGCAGTGGAATGTTGGAAAATGAGGGGAAAAATCCTTTGTTTTGGTTAAAACCCTTGCTCTGCCCCAGCAAGGCTGAGTTTGTCAGTCCTGGAGACCAGTGCTGTCCTATTTCCCAGCACAGGTGCTGACAAACCTTTCTGCACGTGGATTTTGTAGCAGCAGGAGTCTGAACCAGAGCTGGGGAATGATCTGGATGGGAAAACTTTCCATGTCATTCCAGGCCCTTGTAAATAATCTTTCTCCTTTTTTTTTGTAGGCTCCCTTCAGGTACTGGAGGCTGCAATTAGGTCACCGTGAAGTCCTTTCCAGGCTGAACAATCCCAACTCTCCCAGCCTTTCCTTGCAGAGGAGGTGCTCCATCCCTCTGATCATCTTGGTGGCCTCCTCTGGACTCGCTCCAACAGCTCAATTTCATTGATTGGTGTTCCCAGAATGGGAAAAGCTGGATCAGGGATCAGCCCTTTTGCTGAGTCCACACTTGAAACGGCCTTTGCTTCTCTGCTGAGCAGGGACAGGACCCAGGGAAGGGCTGGAGCTGTGCCAGGGGAGATTTGGGATGGAAATCAGGGAAAGGTTCTTCGTCCAGAGGGTGCTGGGCACTGCCCAGGCCAGAGCTCCAGGAGAGTTTGGACATCCCAGGGATGCCCAGGGTGGGATTGTTGGGGTGTCTGTGCAGGGACAGGAGTTGGACTCTGATCCCTGTGGATCCCTTCCCACTCAGGATATTCTGTAATTCTTTCCAAGGCCAGCACAGGTCCACAGCTCCCCGGTATCTCCAAGGCCAGGATTGATTTGGCTGCTGAAGACCAAGGGGAAAGTTGAAATAACACCTTTCCACTGTTCCCTCATTTCCACATCTCCTCTCCGCCCGTTCCGCTGTGGCGTTTTCTGTTGCAGAGGGGAAAAAAAGAAAACAAACTCCAACAACGTGATCTCCTCTGGCTGCTCCGGATTTGCCAGCAGGGAAATTGCAAATCCATGACCGCGGGACAGCCGGGAAGATGGGAAGGGAGCCATGCACTTGTCTGATGTAAATGTCGGGGCCTGAACACACCCTGCTTTACGAGGCGAGAAAAAGTGCTCTCCTTTTCCTTCGGCCGCATGACACAAGGCAGGAAGAACGGAGGGATCCTTGCCACAATAAAAGTGTTTACATTCTGTTTTGGAAACATGCTCAGGGCTCGGAATACCCAGGGACCGGCCTCTTTGGTTCTTTTAACCTCTCATTGAGCTGTGTCCAGCCACAAATAAATCCTGAGGGGTGGAAATGTCGGAGGAGCTGCACAAACCAGCTCTGGGCACCTGTTTTTTACAGAGAACTCAATGCTTGTTTATCCCCTGGAGAGAAAGATGGTTCTGTGTCTCCCCAAGTGTTTCCTGCAGACGGATAATGAGAAACTAAATACCTGCTCCAGCTTAATAAAGTCAAGAGGAAACCTGGCAAAGCTCTGCTGCCATCCAGATGGCCTCCCGGGACTGGGAAATGGCATTTCCTTGGGGTTTGGGATGGTGTTAGTGCAGTTATGGAAGGAGAAGTGCATCTGGACCGTGTCTGCCTCGCTGGAAATAATTATCCCATCTTTAACCAAGCAGCCAAATGTAATTTAACTGCCCAGAAAGTGTTCAGAGCCACAGGGGTGTTGCAGCCCCAGGCTGGAAGTGTTTGGTGTCTTCAGGTTTTCCCATTTTTCCTGCCCATGTCCCAAAACCATTTTTTTTTTCATGGAGAAAATCCCTACAGAAGGGTGACAACATCTCACCTTACTAATGTTCCAATATCCTGGCTCAGAGTCCAAGGTTTTAAAACCTCACAAAAATAAGATCCAACAAGAAACTTAATTATGGCTTTCACCCACCTTTGAATGTGGCTGTTTTATGGGAAATAAAATAACATCAGCTCATCCCCAAAAATTGGAGCTGGGATCGGATCCAGCACGAATCTGGCCTTGGGGTGAGAAATGGGGGATGAAGCCCAAATGGTGCCTCTGATCCCAAAGTGCTGCAGGGGCAGGGGTGAGCATTGCAGGTGACTCTGGAGATTTGGGGTCCCTGCAGGTGACAGGACATTTTCTCATCAGCCACAGGCAGAGCACTGGGGATGATGGATCTTCCCATAAAAAGTGAGCACACTGTGGATTCCACGAGCCATTTTCCTGGATGGATTTGTGAGTAAAGAGCAGCTTTTGCCTTTCCCCTTCCACCAAGGTGGCCACAAGATGTCATTTGACCAGTGACTGTCTCTGCAGACATGCTGTCACCTGCTGTCCTATCAGTGGGACACTTCAGGAGCGCTGTGTCTCCCAAAGGCTGTGTTTCTATGAGCTCCATTAAATTCAGGATTGAAGCTTTCTCAGAGGAAATCCAGCCCTGATCCCTTGCCCTCCTGTTCCATGGGTTTGGGGGATATATTTAAGGAATGTATTGAAGTGTCCTGAGTGAAGGACTTGAAGAATCCTCACTGTGAGACCAGTGAGGGGCAGCTGTTCCTGGGGGTGGAAAGGGACAGGTGGCTCTGGGATCACTGGGAACTGATGGTCTCAGATACACCCAAGGGATGGAGCATTTAAACTGAAATAGAGGACATTTAGATTAGAGATTAGGGAGAAACTCTTCCCTGTGAGGATGGTGAGGCCCTGGCACAGGTGCCCAGAGAAGCTGTGACTGCCCCTGGATCCCTGGAAGTGCCCAAAGCCAGGCTGGACAGGGCTTGGAGCAGCCTGGGACAGTGGAAGGTGTCCCTGTCCATGGCAGGGGGTGGAACGAGATGATTTTTAAGACCCCTTCCAACCCAAACCACTCTGTGATGCCACAATTCCCTGGTGTCCCAGTGCCACCCCTGTGTCCAGGCAGGGATCCCTCCCCTATGCCGGGATCAGGAATGTGCTCAGCCCTTCTGTGCTCACCCTTCTCTCCCGGTCCCTTTTCCCTCTAGGTGGAGTTATTACACACCCGATTTCAGCTTCTGCCGTGCCTGGATCTGCTCCCGCAGCCGTGCAGACAATGAGAGATCCCTGCCACTGCCTGGTGCTTCCCTGGAATTTCGGGACCTGAATTTAATGAAGCCCCGTGCACCTCGGAGAGCTCCCACGTGTTGTGCATGGGATGGGAAAGGTGAGCTGTGCTTTGGGGGTGTGTGGGGGGCAAGGGGAGGATGGGAGTCCCTCAGGATGAAAGGAAAATGATTAATCAGGGGTGTACTGTGGGCTCCATGGAGCATCTTCCCTTAATCCTGCTTTATGAGCTTCTCCTCCTTTCTCTTACCTGGTGCCACGGTTGGAGGGGAGGAAGAGGAGGCAGGAAATGCCACAGGGTTGTTTTTGAACTCTGCCTAAGTAATGGCATCGTTTGGATTGACTCGGTCACAGAGGGCTTGAAGGACAGTTTGGGACTCGTGGGTTCCAGGTGCTCTCATTCCCAGCCCCTGTGGATGTGGGGTTTGGCTGGAGGTGCCAGGGGAGCAGTTGGGATCAGGCTCTGCCCTTTGCTCCACGCTGTGCCAGGGGCACACCCACCCTTACTGGGGCATCCTGGGCTCTTCATGTCCTCCCACCAGCGACATTCCCTGTTCTCACCTCAGTTCTCTTCCAGGATCTGTCACTTCAGTGCTCTGCAAGATTTACACCCCTCTCCCTCCCTGCTGTCACTTCCTCGTCTGTCTCAGACATGTTCCCACCCTCTCCTCCTGTTTATGGGAAGGGGGAAAGCCCTCAGGAGTTAAAGCAGCTGCCCACGGCCATCAGCCGGGCCCTGCAGCTCATCCTGAGTCCCAGGGAGCCCCTGGCTGTGAGGCTGCATCCCTGGAAGTGCCTGACACGTGGTTTTCAGCTGGGAGATGATGTGAATCAGATGTGGTCCCTCCAGAGGGCCACCCAGGGTGGGACACAGCATGGAAGGGGGCTGGAGGTGGCCTCGGGGTAGCCCTGACCCTCTGGATGGATGGGCAGGCTTCTTCTCAGGTCTGCCATTCCCAAGAGCTTTCCTGGCTCTTGCTGCCTCATCAGGGCAAAAGCAAAACTCACAAAACTCTTCCCTCAGGGTCACAGCAGCTCTTTGCCCTCCTGCCTAAATCTACTGGGAGCCATTAGGGATACCAGGAACTTGATTTTTCCCAGGTGTCCCAGGTGAGGTGTGGCCATCCCTGCCCCTGGGTGAGCAGAATTAGAGCAGCTCATTCCAATGGGACCAGCACCCATCTCCCACTGGTGGGGTGGAGCTCAAACCTGAGCTCAGTGGGCTCAAGTGCTCTGAAACAAAAGAAGACGTGGAAAAGTGGGCAAGTTTAGATGGGATATTGGGAAGAAATTCCTCCCTGTGAGGGTGGGGAGGCTCTGGCACAGGGTGCCCAGAGAAGCTGTGGCTGCCCCATCCCTGGAAGTTTTCAGTGCCAGATCAGTTGGCACTTGGAGCAACCTGGGATAGTGGAAGGTGCCCAGGTTGGAATAAAATGGGATTTAAGGCCACATCTAACCCAAACCATTCTGGGATTCTGTGGTGGTGATTAAGGAATTGCACAAGGGGAACAACAGAGCCACTTTCATCCCACCCTGAGCCCAGTTTGGAGGGCAGTGTGGAGCCTTTCCTTGGGCAGCCTGGGATCAGGGAGCTTCACTTTCTCTGGGCACCCCTGCAGTTCCCCTGTGGCCCCTAAAGCTCATCCCTGAGCTGTTTCAGCGCCTCTCTTTGGGACATGTCCCCAGGCAAAGGACTGATGGGAGTAAATCCCAGCTGGGATCACTGGTGTGAGTCAAATTTCTAACCTAGATCCTCTCCCATTTCTCACCCCCTGCTCCAGGCAGGAAATCAAAGCCCAGCTCGCTCATTAGGGACTGACCAGCTGTTGACCAAAAGCCAAAAATAAAACCCAGAGCAAATGCTTTATTTGCTCAAACTGCTGCGTTCTCAGAGGAGGGGGAGTGGGAGTTTTCCAAGCAGAGGCTTCCCACCAGCTGGGAATCTGCAGCTTCACCAGGAGCTGACAGCACAGGGGAGCTCTGTTACCAGCTCTTTGTCTTAGCTGGGGATCAAAGGGAACATTTTCTGAATGATTTCAGTATCTGACAGGTTCCTGCCTATTTGAGCCACTGTGAAATACGGGATTGGCCTCCCTGAGTCACTTGGGAATTTGGGAAATATTTTGCTGCTCCCGTGTCAAGCTAAATAAAGAAAAACTCCTGAAGTGCAGACTCCTCCTCGGATCATATCAAATGCTGATCATGCTGATGTGAGCTCCCTGACAGCTTTTCTGGGATGAATTTGGCATGCTGGGATTTCAAGTTCTTCTTCAACTGGAGTTTCCCATCCTCTCCCACCAACAGGGCTGTTCTCAGCTGCCACACGGGGAAGATCCAGGTTGGCATCCCTGAGGGATCGCAGACCTGGGAAAAGTCCCCGTTTGCGTCCTGGAATTATGAAAACCAGACGGGAGAGCTTAAGGGAAACCAGAGGAGCCGTTTCTGGGGGGGAGGCTCGAGCCTGAAATATGTGGAGCAGCTGGAGGGATGCAGGGGATTTCAAAGGGAAGGCTGGGATGCCGATGGAAACGGGAGCAGGCGCAGGGGCCGCGGTGCCCTGGTGCTTACGGGAAAAGCTGCAAGGTGGGGGGAGCTCTTTATTTGTTTCAGATCTATAACATCCAGCAGATATTGATGGATCCTTTATCTCTTTAGTGCCTCGGGGCCGCAAGTCAAAGCACCCGAGGGTTCTTGTGAGACTGAAAGCAAACAAATAAAACCCCCGCCGGTCTCCAGGAAGGTTCGGAGCCGCACGAGCGCGGTCACTGATCCGCCTGAATTTAATTAGACCCATTAAACCACTCTGGAGGGCTTTGCATCCTCACCACCCCTTCCTGCATCGGAGATGAGGGATAATACACCTGGGAAGTGAGGGTTGTCTGAGCCAGGCTGAAGCAGGCACATCCACATCCTCTCGTGTGGTTCCAGCTCTGCGCTCCATCCCGGCTCTGGCGACACCAGGTCTGCCTTTCCTGCATCCCTAATAAATTCCAGGAAAATCCCTGGTGGTCCTGAGTGCCCTCAGAGGGTCCCTCTGTGGGGCAGGTCAGGGTGAAAGGTGCTGCTGATCCCAGGCCTGGGATGGCAACCCAGCGAGGGGCTTGGAGGGGTCGGATAAGGCAGGGCAAGGTGGGGTAAAACTCTCACCTTCCCCCTCCCGGGAATTTGGGATATTTCTGCACACAGCCAGGGAAGTGCTGCCGGCCACCCAGGAGCCCCTGAAGGCTGGAAAGTTCTCCAGAGTGCTTCCAGTGAGACACTGCAGTGACTCATCCGCCTTGGCTTTACTACGGATTAATTTAAGGAGCTTTTTTCAGCCCCTGCCCACCACAGGAAAGCCCCTGGGGCGGCCAGCCCAGGACGGGAAGGCTTTTGGAAACCGATGTGTCCTGGGTGTAGGGAATAACCCAGCTCCTTTTGGAGTTCTTGTGTTAGAGAATCACAGAATCATGGAAATAAAATACCTTAAAGATCATCTCATTCCACCCCTTCCACTCTCCCAGGTTGCTCCAAGCCCCATCCACTTAACCTTGAAAATTTCCAAGGATGAGAAGTGATTGCCCTCCCCCACCCCACAAACCAGCAGCTTCCCCAAATGTCCCTTTTCCATCAGTTCCTGTCAGCAAGATGTCCCCACACCCAGCTCCCACCTCCTCCCTGCTGCAGGGGACAGCCCTGCTGGGGATATATTTCTTTTTTGCTGTGTTTTTAAAATATTTGCGTGTCTGCAAACCTCTCCCCCATCCCAAACTCCGCCGATGCCGCTCCAAACCCGCTCCGGGACTCGCCCATCTGCACGGTATTAAATTACTTGGGGCTTAAAACGCCGCAGGAATCCCAGCCGACCCCCCAGGCCATGCCTGCTTCACACAGGCATCCAAATCCCCCGCTGCATTCGCAGAGGTGCCTTTTCACCCTGGCAGCCGGTTTGCATCAGTACCTTGCCAAAAAGTGATTTATTTTTTCCTTTTCCCCTCCTCAAGGTCCTGCAGCGGGGTCAGCAAGGGAGGAACAGCATCCCCCTGGCCCTGCTGCTGTTGGAGGGCTGGAGTTGTCCCATTCTCAGGAATCTCTGCCACTGATTTTGTTAAACTGATGTTTGAGCAGCCCTGTTGGCTTTGAATCTCCCTCCCCATCATGTGCTTACCACTGGAAGTTGGAAACCACTCCTTTTTCCCAAGCACAGGCACCGGTTTGTGGATGCCAGGCGGTGACAGCTTTCCCTGCCCGAGGCTGAGTCACCCTGGGGGCTGGGGACACCCACGGGCTGCCTTCTCCTGGGTTTTGCTTCGGGTTTTAACTTGGTTTAGTCCTTTGATTACACAGCCAGATTTCCCTGTGTCAGCAAAATAAATCTCTGAGTCTTCTTCCAGTGCTGGAGCTGTGGGAATGGGACTGGCTGTGCCTTGTCTTGCCAAGACCCTCCTCATCCTCTGCTGTTGGGCTGGATGCCCAAACACCCCAAACCCACCTGGCCTGTGATTTCCACATCACTGGAAACCCTCTGTGCCCACCACATCCTGGTTTTCCTTTGGCTCAGGATCACAGGGCAAACAACCACAATTCTCCTTGTCCTGGCTGCTGCCTGTCCCTGAGGTGGATCATCCTTCCCTTCCCATGGGCTCCAACTCTCACCATTTTCCTCCCAAATCCCTTTTCCAGTATGCTTCTCACGCTTCCTCCTCACCCTGTCCCTCCTCAGCGTGTGGCCATTCCCATCTGTGCCATATTTTATCTGGTCTTTCTCCAGATTTTAGGAAAACCACATCATTTTTCACCTCTCTGCGCTCCAACATCTCATTATCATTTGTATCTTTTCGTCCAAGGAGAAAGGAAGTTTTCACCTAAGAAAGATCCTAGAAAACCCAGTCTGGATCACCTCGAACCCCGCGTGAGCCCTTCCCTGTTTCCTGCAGCTCCAGCACCGCTTCCCACTCGGCTTCTCCCGGCTCCCAGCCTCGGGGGGCCGTGTGGGGCCGGGCTGTGGGTGACAGCATCCTCTGCCTTCCCATGGCCCTTCCCCGACCTCCTCTGCTTTTCTGCTCTCGTTTCCTGCCTCTTCACCTCCCCCAGCTGCGCCGAGCCCCGCCGGGGGATGGACCGAGGGGACTCGATCCATCCTCTCCCCCATCTTTCCTCTCCACCTCCCCGTCCTGCCTAACCCCAGGCTGGGCAATAGGAGGTAAATATTTCTCCGGGAGCCCTCCCCATCACACACCCAGCTTTGGAGCTGTTCCAGCGCTGCTGCCTGCCGGCAGCGTGCTCGCCGCCCTCCGCTCGCGTGTCTCGGAGCTGCCCGGACTTGCCGCATCCCGAAGAAGGAGCCCGCGGGCGTGGGGCAGGGCTGGGAGCATCCCTGGCACGTCCCGGGCGCTGCTCCGCCCCGCTGGAGTGGGAGGACTCGCCCGGTCCCTCCGGGCCACCCTTTCTCCAGGATTTTATTTAGCAAGGGTGCAGCCCGTCCTGGGGCACGTGAAAACTCAAGAGGATCAGGGCAGAAATGGGGAGATGAGTTTGTGCCAGGGAGGATTAGATTGGATATGGGGAAATTTCTTGGCCAGGCACTGGAACAGGCAGCCCAGAGAAGCAGTGGAGTCACTGGAGGGATGTAAAAGCTGTGTGGATGCGGCAGTTGGGGACATTAAACCATGTCCATTAGTGGTGGGTTTGGCTCAGATCCTGATTCCCTGAATCCCTGGGCTGCTTCCCACTGCCTGGCCAGGGAATGGGATCTACAGGGGACCTAAAGAGAGCTGGAGAGGGACTTGGGACAAGAGCCTGGAGTGGCAGGACACAGGGAATGGCCTCGAACTGAGAGAGAGCAGAGTTAGATGGGATATTGGGAAGGAATTCCTGGCTGGGAGAGTGGGGAGGCCCTGGGGGTGCCCAGAGAAGCTGTGGCTGCCCCTGGATCCCTGGAAATGTCCAAGGCCAGGTTGGACAGGGCTTGGAACACCCTGGGATAGTGGAAAGTGTTCCTGCCCATGGCATGGGGGTGGAAAAAAATGATCTTTAAGGTCCCTTCCAACCCAAACCATTCCAGAATTTTATATCTTTTTGTTGCTTTTTGGTGGCATTTGTTTCAGCGAACTCGAGACAGGGCAGCAGGAGGGAGCCCAAAGCTGGCACGGGATGGCTCCATCCTACAGGAGTTGTTTATGGCCTTCCCATAGCACAGTTGAACCCCAAAAACCAGGAGCAGCAGCTGAATGTTAAATAAAAGATTTGACTTTTATTTAAAATAAAATGTATTTGAACAAAGTCTTGATACCACGGACTACGGGAACGCAACACTGGTTATTCCTCGGCGTTAGGCGGGCACGGGATCCCTCCTCATTAGCATTAATTTGGGAATGGCTTAATGAACCTGGCAGCCCTGGCCCCAGGGATCAGCTACTGAGGGTGTTGTGGCACAGCTCTGGAATCCCTTTTGACTTAGATCAAAACTGACTGGACTGAAATTGTATTTTCTGTGGGTTTTTCATTCCTCGGTTTGTCCCCGTACCCCTTCCAGACATCCTACAGTTACTGCTGATCTATGCAATATCCTAGCTGGCTTGTGAGACTAGTTACAAAAACTGTACAGCTTTATAAAATTTGTGTTTTTTTACATTAGTTACACAAAAAACCCTTTACTTCATAAACCTTTTACTTCATATCGTAATGAAAAAATTTGCATATCAGAGGCAGAACAGTGACTATGCTGGTGAATACTAAAAGTGTCATAATACAATACGGTGTACAAATAAAATTAAAAAAAAAAAGACAATATAAATGATTATCAAAAGGCAAGTTAAACAAATAAAACCAAGCTATAACAGACTAACAGAAGATCATCTTCGAGGCCACACAAAACTATCCTCAAAGTCATGTCAGGCACCTTCAGAGTCCTGGTGTAGTGTGAGAGGAGAGATGGCAGCTCTCCTTGGGAGCAGGACGACTTCAAACACGTCAAATGTACAGAATAAAAACACAAAAAAAAAAAGGAAATAAAACACTCATGCATTAAACATGATAAATAGACTTCATATAGGTTAGCCCTGGATGGCTTTACAAGAAGATGGCTTAGAGTTCTCTTCAAAAATTGGCTTTTTTAAGTCAGTTAAATCTTTATCCTGATCTGCCCATCGGAGTCTGGATCTGCGGGTCACTGTCACCCTGCCCAGACACTGTCTGGTTATAGCAAATTAACAGAAGTGCTCATTAGTGCACACAGATTAACTGGTCTGGTAATGCAAAAAAAAAACCAAAAAAAAAAAACAAACCAAAAAATCAAATTATTAAAAANAAAAAAACCAAATTATAAAAAAAAAAAAAAAAGATACATTTCAAGCTTACTTTATTAAGCAGCATTATCTCAAAGGACAGCTTTGGAAAGTTAAACATGAATATGGCCATGGGGGTTCCTGTGGGGTGGGGCTGGCGGGGCTCACACCCAGCCACTGGTCAGTTTGTAGAACATCTCCTCGTCCAGGCTCTCGTTCTGGTCCTTGGCCCTCGTGGACAGGAAAATGTAGCCCCCGATGAACTCGTGCACCACTTTGCAATCCACCTCCGTGCAGATGAACGACACCCGCACCTCGTCCGCGAACTCCACCGTCACCTGCGGGGGCACAAACACAGCTCAGCCCTCCCAGCCCTTCTGCCCCTGCCCTTCCCCCTGATTTTCTGTGTGTTCACGTGATTTTCTAAAGCCTCAGCAAAATTCTGTGGTGCCAATACAGGAGTGAGCCCAGAGGAGGCCATGGGATGGAGCCTTTCTGTTCTGGCTGGGAGAGCTGGGGGTGCTCACTTGGAGAGGAGAAGGCTCCAGGGAGAGCTCAGAGCCCCTTGCAGGGCCTAAAGGGGCTCCAGGAGAGCTGGAGAGGGACTGGGGACAAGGGATGGAGAGACAGGACACAGGGAATGGATCCCACTGCCAGAGGGCAGGGATGGATGGGATATTGGGAAGTTATTTTTTACAGAAAGAGTGGTTAAATGTTGGAATTGTCTGCCTGGGGAGGTGGTGGAGTCACCATCCCTGGATGTGTTTAAAAAAAGACTGGACGTGGCACTCGGTGCCATGGTTTAGTGGAGGTGTTGGGGCATGGGTTGGACTCGATGGTCTTGAAGGTCTCTTCCAACCCAGTGATTCTGTGAAATTCTGTGAAATTCCTGACTCTGAGGGTGCAGAGGCCCTGGCACAGGGTGCCCAGAGNTTCCCTCTGAGGGTGGTGAGGCCCTGGCACAGGGTGCCCAGAGAAGCTGTGGTTGCCCCTGGATCCCTGGAAGTGTCCAAGGCCAGGTTGGACAGGGCTTGGAATGAGTTCATCTTTAAGGTCCCTCCCAACCCAAACCATTCTGGGAATCTGTGAATGCTGATTTGGCCTTGATGATCCTCCTGAGTTCCTTCCACCTTTCAATATCCTATGACTCTTATTCAAATATTTAGATACTGAAAATACCTTTTACTGCCTTTCTTATTGTTTTCTATTTATTCATCCACCCATTTATTTATTTCAATTACTATTACCCCTTTTATTCCCTCATGACTGAGAAACAATCCCTCAGCCTGTTCCCACCTCTCCATGATGAGCACATGGCCACATTTTTCCTGCTTCCAGAAAAACAAGGATTGGGCACAGACCTGTTGAACTCTGGGCTTGCCTTCCACTTTTCCCTGGTTTTCCAAGTTGGATTTTGGCCACAGAAGTATTTTATGGGAGCTTGTTTTGGAGTGACTGAACAGACCATCCATTTATTGATGCTCATTCTCCTTTTGTCCCCCATCACTGACAGCTCTGCAGGAGGGATGGGGATTCCCAGCAGAGTATCCAAGCTGGATAATTGGGATATCAGGACTTGCAGCTGACTCAAAACAATGACTCTGAGGCAGAGGGGGAAGCTGAATTATTTTTCCAGCAACTCTTAATGAGCTGCAGACTGCAGGAGAACAGCCCTCATGTATCCCTGGCAATTTTAATTGGGTGTTCTGCCAAAAAGGAGCCCCCAAATTTGTGCATCAAATGTAACAGCAGGGGAAAAGCACATCTCAGAGCCTGGGGAAGTGGTTTTTTTTTGCTATTTACATGAAAGCCTAAGTTGTACAGCAAATGAAAGGAATTTTAGTATGGAGAAGGCTCTGTGTATTTGTGCTGTGGGTTAGGATGGAGCCCGAGCATTGGTGCTGAGGTTTCATTTTAATCAATTGTGTGGAATTCAGAGAATGGAGAAAATAATTCCTGGCTACAGTAGAGAAAGACTCAGGGCTTTCTCTTAAGGGTCACACACAACTCCAGCAGGGCCTAAAGGGACTCCAGGAGAGCTGGAGAGGGACTGGGGACAAGGGATGGAGGGACAGGATACAGGGAATGGCTTCCCAGTGGCAGAGGGCAGGGATGGATGGGATATTGGGAAGGAATTCCTAGCTGTAAGGGTGGGGAGGCCCTGGCACAGGGCGCCCAGAGAAGCTGTGGCTGCCCCTGGATCCCTGAAGTGTCCAAGGCCAGGTTGGACAGGGCTTGGAGCAGCCTGGGACAGTGGAAGGTGTCCCTGCACACAGCAGGGGATTGGAGCCAGATGAGATTTAAGGTCCCTTCCAACCCAACCCATTTGGCATTCCAGGACTCCAGGAGCACCTCCAGTCTCTCTGACAGGAGCAGGGGGAGAGGACAGGGTGTCAGACCCCATCTCACCATTTTGATCTCCCAGTTCACGTTCCACTGTTTCATGTTGCTGAAGCGCCAGGTCTTGACGGCGTCGCCCGTGCTGGCGTCCATGCGGATCAGCCGGTTGTAGGCGATGCCGATCAGCTCGTCCTTCTTCCCACCCTGGAACCTGGAGAGGGATTGAGAAAAACCAGCCTGTGAGACACCAGCCCAGCAGCTGGGTTTACCTGTAAAATCATTGTTATAAATCAGTGCTGCTTGTGGTTTTAGTTGCAGCTCCAGCACAACTTCCCCAGCCAAGGATGTGCACAAGGATGTCCTTCCCCATGGNCCCAACGCAACCCAACCCAACTCAATCCAACCCAATGCAACCCAACCTAATCTAATCCAATGCAGCCCAACCCATTCCACGACGATTCCAGGATATTTAACCCACTCCCTGTATCCATTAAGGAAACTCCCCCAGCCCAGCCCCACAGCCCCACCCACCTCGCGTTGAAGTGCGTGATGCCGAACTCCGGCAGCGACTGCCAGGCTTGGATGAAGCGCATCTTGGCCTCGATGAGGCTCATCTGGGCCACGTTCTGGTGAGCCTCCAGGATGCGCGCTGTGATCTGCGGGCGGCGAGACACAGCGGGGTCAGGGGACAGGGGACCTCGGTGCTGCCACCGCCGTCACACGCGCGGGAGTGGCTCCGGAGCCGCCGCGGATCCGAGCGTGGATAATCAATAATTCCTCCCCTGAGGTTTTATTTCAGCTCCGACTGCTCCGAGCCCACGTGGAGCTTCCCATCTCCCAACACAGGAAAGCAAATATAGATCGGAGCTGTCTGGAGGCAAAGAGCCACTCATGCTCTCGGGAACTTTAAGGATGTGAGTGAACAACAAGGCAGATATCTGGTGTAGGGTTTCCAGTTTTGCCCCATAAATCACTGGGGATCATTATAAAAACCAACCAGAGCCCAAGAGTCATGGGGAGGGTGAAGGTTTTGTTAGTGCTTTCACTGCTGCTCTCTAAACCAAAGGGGTTCTTGATTAAGTTTATTTTAAATTTATCTTAATTTTATTGTTGCTGTCACTTACCAAGTCTCTTACATAGCCTGGCTGAAGATGGCAAGGCGAAATGAGAAAAAAAAAAAGAAAAGGAGGCAGAAAGAAAAAAAAGCAATCAGAAATATGGCAACAAAGCAAAGAAAAAGTGTAAATTAACTGCAAACCAAAGTTCAAGCAGAAAAAAAAACAACAAACCAAAACAAACCACATGCACAATTCCTTAGGTGGAAAAGCAGCCAAAGGGAATGTGAGCAGGGACAAGCGAGCAGAGATTCGCCGCTCGTGCTGGCCCTGCTGGAGAACTGGAGTGATCCCAGCTGGGCCTTGGCATTGTGGAGAGATGGTTTTGGTCCAGAGATGGCTTAGGATGGATTTCAGGAAAAGATTCTTCCCCTGGAAGGTGCTGGGCACTGCCCAGGCTCGCCAGGGAATGGGCACAGCCCTGGGGCTGCCAGAGCTCCAGGAGTGTTCGGACAGCGCTGCCAGGGATACTCAGGGTGGGATTTGGGGGTGTCTGTGCAGGACCAGGAGCTGCACTGGATGAACCTTGTGGATCCCTTCCCACTCAGGATATTCCATGGTTCTCTGGTCCTGCTGGGGGGTGAAAGGGAGGGTGAAGCTGCCAGTTTGGAGGGGAGCTCATGTCCTCACTCTCCTCTCCAGGCCTCTGCACAAACTCAACGCCACTCTGGGTGAGGAAACTCCAGAGAAATCTCAGGAGCTCACTCTGAGCTCCGCAGCTCCTTCTCTTTGGGAGATGTGGAGAAATTATTGGGATGCTGCTTAGGATGACAAGCAGATGAAGGGAACATCAGCTGCATTTCCAAGGGATGTGTCTGCCCTTGCTGGCTCTGACACCAAACCCTGGCAAGGGACCTGGGAGCTCTGAAAATGCTTATTTTGGGTTGGGTTTTGTTTATATTCATTTAGGACTTGGTGCTTCCAATCCCAACCTGCCAACCCTACACTGCTGCACGGGGAGACAAACATCACCCCAGTGCGTTTGGGGCTGGTGAGGACCCAGAGCCCCCATAAATCCACAGCCAATTCCCATTCTGGCACCTCCTGTGGGCTGCAGAACCTCCTCCTTCTCCTCCTCCCCTCCTCCTCCTCCTCCTCCTTCCCTGTGCTGGGGCCATGGAAGGACCCTTGTGGTCAAATTCCTGACATTCCTGCAGCCTCCATCCCTCATTCCTCCTGGCAAACATCCTCTGCTGCTCCGAGCTTTGCCTCTGGCCACCAAGGAAAATCCTAAATCCACTGCTTAGCTGATGCCCATGAGGGCCCCAGTCCTGACTGGGATCATCCTCACCATGCCCATCCCCATGATTCCATGGATTTTATTTTTATAGCCAGGATACCTGCACAGTAAGCAAGTTTTCCAAGCTAATATTTTTCCAGGTGCCTCTGTTTTACCGGAAACTTAGAAATTATTTATATATATAAATATATATATATATATATATATGTATGTTAAAATAGTATATTTATGCAGCCTCTCCTCCATCCAAGTGGATATAAAGGCTTATTCAGGAGAATAATAAGGGCTATATAAAATATAACTCCACTGCCAGGAAATCATCGTGCTGTGCCAATAAAAAGTTATATTTTTCCGGCTTCTCTGACTCGCAGCCTTCTTCTGGGCTTGGAGAAATCATACCCAGCCCCAGCCAGCAGCCTGAAGGATTTAAGTCACCAAAAGGCCACGGAGCAATGCTTTCCTTATTTCTGCTGCTGTTCTGACATATAATTCTCTTTGAGAGAATCCTGCATTAATTCCCAGTGCGGAACAGTTCAGCCCTGTCGGGCAGGGATCGGATGGAGCGTGGATGGAGTTCAAGCACGAGTCACAGCAACTCAAAACCGAAGCAATGTTCCAAGGACTGGCATTTGGAAGCAGTGGAAAAGCAAAGAGAGAAATATGCAAACCGTGTTACAGCCAAGTGTGGATAAAGCACTGCAAGCAACTGCAACTCCGCTGATCCCGGGGATTTCTCCATGGATTCTGTGCAGGGGAAGGGGTTTTAACCCCAGCACCGGGGAGAGATGGGGCAGCTGGGGCCAAACCCTTATCAGCAGGGGCCAAACCATTCGTGGAATGTGTTTCAAATAAACATAACCCAATTTCAAATGTGTTTCCAATTGAAGGTTCCCCGCCGTGTCCGTGCACTTCACACAGCACACGGCAGAATCCCGGTGCTGGGTGCCATCCCCAGGTGCTGGATCCAAACCACACCCTTCAGTCTCACCTCATTTTAGTACCCACGTGCACCCCAGTGAGTGAAGACATCCAAAACATCCAAACCACTCCGTGTTAAACGCCAGCCGCCGCCGGGACGCGTGTCCAGCCCAACCAAGGCCAACAGCAGCACCTACCTGCTTGTTCTTGTACTTCTTCAGGTAGCGAGGAGAGACCAGGCACTCAGGGTTGATGTCAGTGTTGATCTGCTCCGGGATCAGCTGCGGGTCTGGGTTCAGGTGCTGCATTTTCAGGAAGGACAGGATGTTCTGCACTTCCATGCCGTAGGAGCTGTCGGCCATGGNTCAGGGTGGGATTTGGGGGTGTCTGTGCAGGACCAGGAGCTGCACTGGATGAACCTTGTGGATCCCTTCCCACTCAGGATATTCCATGGTTCTCTGGTCCTGCTGGGGGGTGAAAGGGAGGGTGAAGCTGCCAGTTTGGAGGGGAGCTCATGTCCTCACTCTCCTCTCCAGGCCTCTGCACAAACTCAACGCCACTCTGGGTGAGGAAACTCCAGAGAAATCTCAGGAGCTCACTCTGAGCTCCGCAGCTCCTTCTCTTTGGGAGATGTGGAGAAATTATTGGGATGCTGCTTAGGATGACAAGCAGATGAAGGGAACATCAGCTGCATTTCCAAGGGATGTGTCTGCCCTTGCTGGCTCTGACACCAAACCCTGGCAAGGGACCTGGGAGCTCTGAAAATGCTTATTTTGGGTTGGGTTTTGTTTATATTCATTTAGGACTTGGTGCTTCCAATCCCAACCTGCCAACCCTACACTGCTGCACGGGGAGACAAACATCACCCCAGTGCGTTTGGGGCTGGTGAGGACCCAGAGCCCCCATAAATCCACAGCCAATTCCCATTCTGGCACCTCCTGTGGGCTGCAGAACCTCCTCCTTCTCCTCCTCCCCTCCTCCTCCTCCTCCTCCTTCCCTGTGCTGGGGCCATGGAAGGACCCTTGTGGTCAAATTCCTGACATTCCTGCAGCCTCCATCCCTCATTCCTCCTGGCAAACATCCTCTGCTGCTCCGAGCTTTGCCTCTGGCCACCAAGGAAAATCCTAAATCCACTGCTTAGCTGATGCCCATGAGGGCCCCAGTCCTGACTGGGATCATCCTCACCATGCCCATCCCCATGATTCCATGGATTTTATTTTTATAGCCAGGATACCTGCACAGTAAGCAAGTTTTCCAAGCTAATATTTTTCCAGGTGCCTCTGTTTTACCGGAAACTTAGAAATTATTTATATATATAAATATATATATATAAAGGTAGCAGTACTTTTTGATGAGTGTGTGAGAATCTCATCTCTAATTGCTCCAAACCTGCTTTAGGATTAAGGATTAAGGGATAAAAAT
>VZTZ01027963.1:0-13857 GCA_013400955.1 Drymodes brunneopygia | reverse complement strand
AAACAGGGACACAGGTCTGTCACAGCTGAGGGGAACACCCTGAAAAACACCCTATGGAGCCCTCATTTCCCTCTCAGCCTCAGCAGACTCTTGCCCTTGGAGGCCATGTGGCCATCTAGCTGGCGTACTGCGTCTCCTGTCCCCCAAAACAGGGACACAGGTCTGTCACAGCTGCGGGGACACCCCAAAAAACACCCCATGGAGCCCTCATTCCCCTCCCAGCCTCAGCAGACTCCAATATGCACAAAGATGGGCAGAAACCCAACCAAAGTGTGGCCAAAACCACGTGACAAAACCAAGGCTGATTTTGTGCTCCAAACCTGCAGGTGACTTGGAGCACATTTGGAATGTTGAGATCAGACACAGGTGAGGGCATTTTCTATTTGGATTTCAAAGAACAGCACTGGAGCAGGAGCTGATGGTGGGTAAAAGGTGAAGAGGTGGCCAGCCCAAGAGATGAACTCACGTTGTCGCAGCGCAGCCAAATCTCGTTCATCCCCTCCGCCACCGGAATCAGGAGTTTGATGTTGAACTTCTGGCCAGAGATGTTCACATCAGGGGTAACTTCACATCCTGCAATGAGGGAGCTGGTGTTTAGCAGGGATGTGAGGAACCATGATTTAAAAAGTGGCAAAGAAAGCAAAAATAGGAAAAGAAAGGGTGAAGTTCCCTGACTCAGGGGTCTTCGGTGGCATCTCAGTGCTGCCAAAGGTTTGTCCCACACCTCTGATGGGATGAATACTCCACACAGCACAGAAAAAACCTGTGTCAGATGTCCCTTTTTCCAAATGTCAGGAAACTGGAGGGGGGAAAGCAAGACCTGATCTGAAAGCAATGAAGCCAAAGCAAATGTGCACCCACCAAACTCCTGGGTCCTGCCTGGAATCAGGAATGGATCCAGTGGCTGGCAAAACACCCCAAAATGTTCATGAAAGGATAGGAAAAGGTGAGTGGATAGGTGTTGACTCTCTCCCTGAAACCCCTCTATGTTATTTATGAATGATGGGATGCCATGGAAGTGTTTCAGGCTGGACGGGGAAGGTGTCCCTGTCCATGGGAGTGAGGTGAAACTGGATGGGCTTTAAGGTCCCTTCCAACCCAAACCATTCAAGAATTCCATGATTTTGGCAGCTGCAGCCAGCAGTGAGGTGTGAGCACCCCTCTCCTGGTGCCTGGAGAGAATTCCAAGAGGTTGTGTAAACACAGGGGTGATGAACCGACCCGGCTCCGTCAACGCCGCCTCCCACATTTCTGGAAGTGCCGTCACAGCAGATTTGTCAAAAGCTCCCAGAAAGGTCCTGGGGGCTGGGCCTCACTCCCACAGCAGCCTGAGGTGGCCTGGCCTCCCCTCCTGCCTCCACGGGGAGAACAAACCAGGAATGTTTCACTTGACATAAGCACAGGCAGCCACCGTAGGAATTTCAGCTCTCAGTGAGGCTGCTCCCAACCAGCACCGGGGAGAGGAGGAGAAATAAAGGCAGCAGAGGAAGAGCATGGTCTGTTCTTTCCAGTTTCTGCAGTGGGAGTCAGTGCAATCCTTTGGATAACTGACAAAAAGGAGAAGGGCAAGTGGAAGGTTGGAACAAAGTTTGGGAGGTGCTCTCCAACCCAAACCGTTCCGTGGTTCTCCAAGCTCTCTTCACACGCAGCCACTGTTTGTTAGTCCAAATCCGTGCCAGGATATCAAACCCAGCCACCTCATTCCTTGAAACACCTTTACCCAGCCCTGGGATGGAATTCTGAGGTGATAAAGGAGTGGCAAAACAAGATGCAGGAGGAGCAGCCTGTTCCTGGAATAAAAAGCAGCTTCTCTTCCCCCACCCTGTGCTTCTCTTACCTCTCAGGTTCATCTGGTGAGCAGGAGTCCCGTTGGATTCCTCTTTGCTTTTGTAGCAGGAGATGGAGGTATCTTTGAAGGTGCACCAGTAGGGCTTGTAGCCTTTCAACGTCAGCTTCTTGGGCCTGCAGGACACGTGGGGGGACACCTCACTTGGTGTGAGCTCCTGGAACAAGCTGCTCCCCAGGAAACCTCAGCATTTGCTCAGAATTTCAGCCCTGGCAGCAGCCTGGGTTATTCCCACCCTGCCTGGGGGCTCAGCTATCTGCTGAGCTCGAGGAGTTGAGCTCTAATCCCAAATTTGGACTCTTCAATCCCGTGGAGATAATTCGGGGCAAGGTGGGGGGAGTTGGAGGGCTGTGCTACGAAAACAGAGGAGTCCATGAACCGCTGCAAAATCTGCCTCTGCAGCCACCCCATGAAACTGGAAGCACTCTGCTCAGGCTCTGAGGGGAAGCAGCACTTCCAAGGACATGTCAGTCACACACACGCCTGACTGCGCTCCTTGTTTTCTTTTCAAACACTCCACAGCACAAGTGGTTCCGCTCTTTTCTGTGGAAAACACGGATTTTGCTCCATTCTGCAGAACTGATGGCCCTGCAAGGTGAAGCACCTGGGATCCTGAGCTCATCCCAACACAAGCCCAGGGCCTTCACAGAGCTCCAAGTATTGGAGTATTTTAATCCTCCATGATTTCTAAACCTTTTTCTAAGGCTGGATCTGCAGCCTCTCATGAATTTCTTGTATTTTCGTCTCAGAAACAGCTGCTCAGAGTAGTTTAGATTGGATATTAGGAAGTAATCCTTCCCTGTGAGGATGGGGAGGCCCTGGCACAGGTTCCCAGAGAAGCTGTGGCTGCCCCTGGATCCCTGGAAGTGTCCAAGGCCAGGCTGGATGGGGCTTGGAGCAACCTGGGATAGAGCAAGGTTGGAACAGGCAGGGGGTTGGAACAGGATGATCTTTGAAGTCCATCCCAACCCAAAACATGCTGGAATTCTGTGATTTTAGTTGCCAAGGGCAGTAACCTGGGGAGGGAGAACAATTCCAAGTCTCTACAGCCACACCAGGCACGTACAGGGACACATTTATAGGGGTTAAATACATGGAATACAAGGGACATGCACTGCTCCCCCCGTTCTCCTGCCCAGCTCAAGTGTGACAAGAGGCACATCCAAAGCTGGGACAGCTCCAAACATTGCCCCATTGGATTTCTGGCACTAAAACACCACCTGACCCCCATTTTTAGGAGCAAATGGAATTCTGTGTTTAATCTGACAGCCTCAAACCCCAGCCCCAGGGTTCAGGGCTTGCACTGAGTGAGGAACCAGCAGCTTCTGGCTGCTCCATCCCCTGGTGCTCCAATTTGCAGGCAATTAGCTCTGGGAGTGGTGCCTAATTTGATTGGCAAATCAGCAGATCAAGGGGAAGAAGGAGTTTTTTTGTTTGTTTGTTTGTTTGTACAAGGGAGGGAAGAAACACCCACTGAGGAGCTGGGCACAGCCTTCAAACTTTGCCCCAATTAAGCCAGACCACAAGCCCAGACAGAGGCAGAGCCCTCGTTAATTCAGAAAGGGAGAAGGAGTTTTCAGAGCAGAGCGTGCCAGGGTCTGGCTCCAGAACCAAACAATTCATAAAATAAAGGTTTGTTCCAGAGCTACTTCACTGTCTGCAGCATTTTCCCCTCCCCCCCTCTATCCTACAGCTTTGCTGTGAAATCCCATCAGTGTTTCCAGCTTCCAGAACTTTCACTGCAGCAGGCAATAAATTGCAAAAGACGTCGTGGCTGCCAAAAATGTTCCGCCAAGTCCAGATTCTGCCGTTCCTGGTTTCCATGAACCACCAACCGAGTCAAAGCAAGCTAAAAAAAGCCCCCTAAATCCTGAGCAAGCTGGGAGAGGGGCAGAGTCAACTTAACCTGCTCCTTTTGGCATGGAGAGAGCAGGATCCTGGCTGGAGAGGATTCCTCCAGCCTCCTGCAGACCAGGAGAAGTCTTTGAGGGAGGTTTTTAGGCTTCACTCCTCATTTTAGGATGGTTTGTTCTCTCCTGGGCATTCAATGTGTTGAAGAAACATCCCAGCACACAGAGCAGGGATGCACCAGGGCAGGAAAACACCCTGGATTTTATATTTAAGAACCAATCAACTTCAGTTAACGAATACTTTGAATATCTTAAGGCTGGGAGATTAAAAAAGAAAAGGATATTAAGAGGCAGGACCATTAATTATTCACAGCCATTACCAGTTCCACGAGCAGCTCTTCCCATCAGCACTTACTTGAAGACTTTAATGTAGTCAGCCAGCTCTGGGATGGAAGTGATGTCACCCTGGAAATCAAAGATTATCCCTTTCACTCGGAGCACTGGGACCAGGAGGGAAGGATGTGGTGCAGGGCAGGGAACCAGGAGCACCATCAGGGCTTAGGGGGTGTGAAACTGCCCCTGAGAAAGCCTCAGCCACTTCCCAGGAGAAGCAAGCAGTGAAAAACCCAGCTCTGCTGTTTGCAAGGCAGAGGGACAAGGCTGGATTTTCCTTTGAGGAATTCCTGCTGCTGCTGCCGGAGCCAATTCCCAGCCGCGGGGTCACCGGCGGTCACGGCAGCAGCGTCTGCACAGGGAATTCTCTCCTCCCTTCAGTTATTCCTGATGCTCCAAACGAAAGGAAAGAGGCAGAGAAAGGACTGGGGAAGGGATTTCTAAGTCTAGATGTTTTTTTTTCCCCCCCAAATTTTTAAATATTGAGTTTAAATTCCCCCTTTTTTTTGCATGAGGGTGGCCCTTGCAATCCCCAGGAGCTGGAAATAAAAAAAATTTTCGAGGGAGAGGGAAAGTGAGGATTGCTCCAGGAGCTTCCAGTAGCAGGACAGTTTCCTTTCAGGCTGCAATGAGAAACTGTTTACAGATACCACAGGGCCAAAAATGCAGAATCTAAACAAACAATCCAGTAATTGCCCATTATCCGTATTCAATTACTCGAATGCATCTGGAAATGGCTCCTGCTCCAAAGCCCTACGGAAAGGGATGGGTTTTTTTGGATGAATCATTGTCCTCTTCACTCCTGTCTGGCAGGGGCTGCTCCTCAGTGATGTGTTTCAAATCTGGTTTTGCAAAGGGAATTAGGAAATACGGCTTGGTGATAAAAAAATTCTGTTGTTATTTCTGGTTTATACTGCAAAGCTCTGCTGTTGTTAATGCCAATGAAGGGTCCAAGGATGGATGTAGCTTCAAAAAAGACCCGTCATAAACACTTAAAAAATTATATGAAGTGTAAAAGTGGAAAATTTCAGAGATTTTAGGGTTGGAAAGAGATGGTTTCAATGTGCAAAATGCCTGGAAAAGCTGTGCTGGGCCAAGGCTGACAGGACTGAGTCCTTTTAATGCCCTTTAATTTTCAGGCTTTATATTTTTAAAGGTGGAAAAGCAGTGTTAAAACAGCATATCAGGAAAAAAAACCTCCAAATGTTCTGAAATACAGACCTAGGCTAAAATCCAGTCTAATAAAAATAGGGTTTCATAAGCCTAAATTAGTTCTGAAAATCCAGCAGCTGCTTTAGGTGCTGTAAAATGTGAATTAGAACCAGTGCAAGAGGAACCTCAACGTGGAAAACTCAGTATTTGGGAAAGTCAGTAGTGAGGATAAAAAGGTTAATTTTCCATTTAGTTTTCCATTATTTCATCAGGAGGGTGGCTTGGGGCAGGGGGGGATCAGTAAGATCCTGACTCTTCCAGGATTTTTCCAGAAGCTGCCCACGATTCCCTCCTTCCAGAACCATCCCTTGGTCTCTAAAATCCCTGCATTTTAAAGAAAATATTACTGTGGGTGTTTTTCATCAGAATTAGAAAAAAAAAAGGAAATAAATGAGGTTGGATGCCTGGAAAAATTCCCTGCAGCCCTCACCAGGATCGTTGACGTTTTGCCGCCTTCCAGGGTGATTTCCAGGTCCGAGAGCGCGGCGTCCACCTCGTCCACGTCCTTGTCACTGTGGTTCAGGTGGTTTTCCGAGGACATGATGGACAGCTTGTTGATGTGGTACTGGAAGGGAAGGCCAGGATCACACCTGGATGCTCCTGGGAGCCCAGGATCCCATGGGATCATCGTGACACACTTGGGAAGTGGGGTGGGAAACCAGAGTGGGAAACCAGGAGCAGAGGGCAGCAAATACTGGGAGTGTTTGCTGGGTCAGGAATGACCACCTTGGATGTTTCCAGGCCAAGGAATGACCACCTTGGATGTTTCCAGTCCAAGGAATGGCCATCTTGGATGTTTCCAGGCCAAGGAATGACCACCTTGGATGTTTCCAGGCCAAGGAATGACCATCTTGGATGTTTCCAGGCCAAGGAACGACCACCTTGGATGTTTCCAGTCCAAGGAATGACCACCTAGGATGTTTCTAATCCAAGCAGTCTCCAGGTATTGATCCCTCAAGGATCTCTCTGGACCCCACAGGGCAGAGCTGCTTTTTGCACCGGGCTGAGGTTGGAAGGGACCTCTGGAGGTCACCTGGTCCCACTCCCTGCCCCTGCAGGGCCACCTGGAGCTGCTGTCCAGGGCCATGTCCAGCTGGCTATGAGTAACTCCAGGGATGGACACTCCACAGCCTCTCTGGGCAAAGCTGTGCCAGTGCTCTGTCACCCTCCTGGCACCAAAACATTTCCTGATGTGCAGAGGGAACCTCCTGTGCTCCAGGCTGTGTCCATGACTTCTGCTCCTGCCACTGTCCACCCCTTCTCCTGCCTCCCACCAGGTGCTGATGGATATTTTTAAGATTCCCCCATCCCTGGAAGTGTCCAAGGCCAGGTTGGACAGGGCTGGAGGAACCTGGGATAGTGGAAGTGTCCCTGCCCATGGCAGGGGGTGGAACAAGATGACCTTTAAAGCCCATTCCAACCCAAACCATTGTAGGATTCTGTGTCTTTGCATCTGTTTTCACCCCAGAAAACCAAAATGTCCATAAAATCTCACAGGAAGGACCATGCCCAACCCACTCTGGAGCACTTGGATGTAAACTGAGTCATTTTATTTCTATTTTCCTCTCTTTTTTTCCTGGGAGGGGCCCTTGGAGCAGGCAGCCCTGCTCCTGAGGGGGACATTTCTGCATCCTACAGCTCCAAGGTGTGCCAGACCACACGGAACAAACTCCTGCCATCCCTCTCATGGAAGTCAATAGCAGGTGGAGTATTTATGCCAAATCACACTGAGTATTTCAGAAACCAGACAAATAAATAGTTCTGGGAAAGCCACAGATTATCCCCAGCTGGTTTGGGGGCAGAGAGCCAGGAAGGCACAGTTCAGTAACCCCGTGTTCGTATGGGATGGGTTAAGAAGGACAAAACTGGAAGTTAAGATAGATATAAACATGTTTGGTAAAAGCAGGTCAAGTTCTTTTTCATGAGGGATAATCAGTAGCAAATATTTAAATTATCTCATAAACTCAAGTGAGAATCTGGAGACGGGAAATGATCCAACTTCTACCACAGTGAGAAGGCCAAGCTCCCACCAGAGACAAGGTGAGGCTTAAAACACAACTTTAAACTGAAGAAGGGATGGTTTAGATGGGATATTGGGAAGGAATTCTTGGCTGGGAGGGTGGTGAGGCCCTGGCACAGGGTGCCCAGAGAAGCTGTGGTTGCCCCATCCTTGGAAGTGTCCAAAACCAGTTTGGAGCAACCTGGGATAGCAGAAGGGGGTTGGAACTGGATGGGCTTTGAGGTCCCTTCCAACCCAAACCACTCCAGGATTCCATAATTTTGTTTATCAGTTTAATCAGCAGGGAAGTCTGCAAACAAAATCGAGTGTAACCCAAGGCAGGAGCGTGTGGGGCTCTCTCACCTGCAGGGCTGCAAACATCATCATCTCCTCCTCCGTGCACTCGATCTCCTCCAGCAGGATCGCCCACTTGGACTGCTCGTACAGCTGGTTGATCCTGATCGCGTCGTACTGCGGCACAGGAACACGGAATGCTTGGAAAACCAGGAGCCCAGCTCAACTCCAACCACCCCATCCACTGGAAGCTGTCCCTGCCCACGGCAGGGGGTTGGAATGAGCTGGCCTTTAAGGCTCATTCCCACCCAAACTATTCTGGGATTCTGTGATCTCTCATCTCGACACAACATTTTGATCTGCCACTGAAAATTCTCTGCCACTGATAAGAAGTGGCTTTGAGGACTCTTAAAGCACCTCTAGCAACACCTAAAAAACCTGGTATGTAAGACCATAAATCCTGGGTTTGATGCCTGCACAACCAATTTTGAAACTTCCACATTTTTTGGGAGATTTACCAACGCGACAGCACGTTAGAGATCCAGGCATCCCTCGCTCCAAAGGATGGGAATTTCAAAATGCAAGTGGAACAAGGAGCTGTGTACCTTTGGATTCAGGTCAAAAAAGCTGTAGTACTTGAACCGGAGTAGCAAAGCCTCGTTCTCCTTCACCTCCTGCTCCATCAGGGACCGGGACGAGTCCAGCCACCTGCGAATTGCCAACACGGGGTAACGCACACGCAACGCTCCCGCCGAGTCACCACCACGCTCTCAAGAACACAACCAAAAACCAGCTAAAAAAAAAACCCCACAAATCCTCAGCTCCTGAACTCACCCTTGGTTGATTTTGGCCTTATCGAGCAGCGTCTGGGGCTTGTACATTTTGGCTAAGGACTCCGGGGAGGTGACGGGCTGGCTCACGGCCAGGATGCCCGGGTTGCCCTCGGACAGGGCGCTGTCGCCGAACCAGGCGGACGTGGGGGACAGGGGGCTGCCGTCGTGGGCGTCGTAGGTCGGCGTCATCGTTTTGCTATAGAGTCCTGGGCTTGAATAGATATTTCCTACCAGCGAGGGGAATAAAAGTTGGGAATTAGCCTGGGGCCCAGCCCTGCCTGCTCCCGGCCATGCCGGCTCCGCGCAAACCCGGAGCCGGCGCACGGAAAACCTTCCCTTTTCATCTTTTCCACAATGCTGCGCTGCTTGTTCTCCCGTGAAAACCTGTCCCTCTCCTCTCTCTCTCTTGGCTCTTCTCCAAGAGCAAAACTGATGGAAAACTCATTCCAGCCCAAAATGATGGGAGAAGACTCAGGTCTGCCACGCCAGGAAGCTTCTGCCCCCTGAGTTTCTGTGGCACCTGGGACATGAGTGGCCCCCAACTTACCGGTATTACCTGTTGCTTAAAGATTTTTGGAAGTCAAAAGTTTTAGAGGAGCAGGAAAATAAACTAAGGGTGCAGCCAGAGAGACCAGAGGCAGAGGGCAAAAGTCCTATTGAGGTGGAGCTCACCTTTGACGGGGCCGATGTAAAGAATATCGGTGCCTATAGAGAGGGAAGAGAAAGGAGGGAAGTGAGAAGGTGAGAGAAAGTCACCCGGAGAGAAGGAGAAGGACAGAAGCCAAAAATGAGCATTTTTGGAAGAGGGCAGAACAGCACAGGTGAGGTGGAACCACCCTAATGGAGCGTTGGCAGCAGCGCTGGTGGCGGCAAAGCAGCTGAAGTGACTTCCCGTTATTTTATTCACACCATAAGGACAGCAGGGCATGGAAATGTGGCATTCCCGGATGGAAAAGCTGGCTGAGGTGGCCACACAAATTCAGGATTGATGTGCTGAGCGAGTGGTGCCATGTGGTGCCAAACTGAACCCAAAGCACACGTCACTCCCCAGGCCTTTGGAAGCTTCGCGGCTCGTACCGACTCAAAGCAGACAAAAACACACCCAAACCTTTCAAAATTATTCATTTGAGGAGAAAAAAACCAAATCCAGCTGAGTATCTCATAGCTCAAAACAGCTGAGAGCTTAACAGAGAGGTTGTGGCTGCTCCAGGGCTTCCCCTGGAAGTGTTCCAGGAGAGCTTGGATGGGGCTTGGACAACCTGGTCTCTGGAAGGTGTCCCTGCCATGGAAGGGGGTGGAAGGAGAAGTGTTTTAAGTCCCTTTTAAATCCCTTCCATCCCAAACCATCCAATGAAACAGCCCCTCCTCATCTCACAGGAACTCTGAATTTTAATACAAAATCCAGATTTTCAGAATAAGGGAGGAACAACCATCACCTCCTAATGCCAGGAATTCCACTGTGCACACATCGGGCAGGGAGCTCCCTCAGCATCACCTGCTGGGCACAAATCTGCCAGAACCACAAGGTCCAACACCACGCTGGATTTTTGGGAAAGGGCTGTGTCACTCCTAAATCACGAGCCTGCAACTCAATGCACCCAAACTCTCCCTCCCAGAGCTCTGCTGAGGGTGTTGAGGACGGTGACAGAGTTGAGATGTCACCAACAAGGCCTTTTGTGCCACCACCCTCCAGCTCCTTGCTCCAAACCATCCCTCAACCCTCATGGCCACGGAATGACACAAAACAGAGCTAGACTGGAAAAATCCACAACCAAACCAATGGAAAAACCTTTCCAAATCCTCATTTTTCATGATGGGAATCTCAAGGAGTAGGAGGAATTGTGTGAATCAACAGCATCAATGTCAGTGACTGCCAATCGTGGCTGGGAAACTCCAAATAATTACAAACCTGATTCTGAACTGCCTGGCAAGGTGGAAAATAAAAGTGAAAACCACCAAACAAGGATGCTTTTAATGCTCCTGCTTGTTTTGCTGGCATCCCAGTCTGGATGAATCATCTGTAAGCACTGTGGGTCTCAAGACAGATCCAGCAAACCAGGCATGAGCAAAAAAGCAGCAGGAATGGTCAAGGGATGGAAAAATCCACCTCCATTTGCAAGGAAAAAGCCAGGGATGATTTCCAGGTTTTTAGATCTGGACTTTGGGAGCTGGGACTCCACGATTTTTAGGGTCCCTTCCAACTTGAGCTATCCTGGGATTCTGTGATTATCAAAGCAGCAGAAAGGAGCTCTCCCTATGGATTGTTACAGCACTGGAGGAGAGAACTCCAACAAAAACCAGCCATAAACCCCCATCACTTCCATAAAGCACTTCCCAAAAGAGCTGGTCCCTCCTCCCCATCCACCCTCTCTGAGGCTTCTGGGCCAACAAAAGAAAATCCCACTTTTTGCCCCAAATTGGGCAGGTTTTTCCATGATTATCCTCCCACATTCCCTGACTGAGTGTCTGCTCCATCAGAGCAAAGCTTCCCCTGCCCTGCTCTCCTCATCTCTTCCTCCAAACACCTGAAACATCTCAAAAGAAGCTTCCCTTAGAAAATTTGCCCCCAGGCAGGCAGTGTCATGGAAAGTTCCAGCAGAAATAGCTACAAATTTGGCAAATTTATATAAACAAGTGACTACAGGTCCTCTGATGGAAAGTGTTGGGCAACACATCCTGTGGGTGTATTGACAGCTCTGCCCACTGGGATTTAAATGGTTCCACTGCCAGGCTTGGGGTGCTCAGTGACAAAACACTCCCAAGACATTGAAATCAGCACCTCCTGAATTATTCATCAGCTTTCCAGAAGCTTTCAGCACACAAACTGATGTTGGAACAAGGCTAGAAATGATTTATTCAGATGAAACCCAAGACTTTTATCGAATGGCACCTGAACAGGCAGGAATTCAACCTGCTGCGAGTGATTTCATTCACAAGGAGAGCAAAACCAGCCAAGTGACTCACTGGAAGAGCCATCAATAATTAAAACAAACCCCAGCTTTTGCATAAATTTCCCCCAAAGCAGGCCAAGGCTTTCCTATTAATCTAACAGAGATGCTCCCTGTGAACATTGCCTGTTGGAAAGGCTTCGAATGGACTTTCAAGATGAAAATGCCAAATGGAAATGAAAATTGACTGGAGCCTTGCCCAAACTCTCTGAGCCAGGAGTGGGAGAGGACAAGCCCAGAAGTTTTTTTAAGCAGCTGAGAGGAGAAAGAGCGGGATCAGAGCAGGAGGAGGATTATTTTTCCTTGTTCCAGACCTGTGGTGCACATCACCCTGCGCAGCCAAAACCTTCCTTTCTGCAAGCCCTGTGCCACCACTGGCATGAACCACACTCTGTGACCTTCCCCTGCAGTTGTTTTAACATCAATTAATACAACTTTACAATTCCAAGGTAGTTTTTTTTAATTAAAGCTGCCCTGCTGCCCTTGAGTTGCTGGATTCAAACCCAAGAGCTTTGGCAGCCAGACCTGTCTCTCCCACTCACCACCGTGGCTTTCTCCACAAATCCATTTGGGAGAAAGTGCTCCCACTTGGCCAAAATTATGGTTTCAACTCCTGCCATTTGCCTTCAGACTCCAGACTTCCAGCAGCCACGGAAAAAAAGCTGAAAAACCCCTCTGCTTGCAAACACCTGCATCGATTTGCTGCCTGTGCTAACTCCATCAGGGATGTTACTCCACCAGAAATTCTCTTCCCAAATCCTGCTCTGGATCTGGAATCCAGACTGGCCAACAACCCCTCCAGCAAAAAAAGGATTTCTTTAGCATCACAATCCACATGTAAAGCAACACTAAAGCAATAAAATAACACTAAAACACTGGCCCTGCCGGGCTGTAAATACGGAGCAGAATGAAGGCACAGCCTAAACCACATCAGGAATTTCACATTAGGAACGATTTCCCATTTAACTCCTTTCTTAACAGGCTATGAAAAGCTCTCAGCAGCACCACCTGAGCATTCAAGTGGCCACACTTGGGCTCTGGCTTGCTCTGTGAAGCCCAGGGGTTGCTCTGCTCCCGGGAATGCGTGACAGCTCCAGCCCCAGACATGCATCCGTGTGCCCGAGTGCTGCAGCCCAACAGGACTTGTGCCATGGATTTGGGGTCTGTTTCTTGTACAGACCTTGACAAATCCAATCAGCCCCACGTTGCTGGGCCAGCTTTTCCCCCATTCCCATTTTTTTTTCCCAGCTCACCAGACCCCGGCGTGATCAGTGGCCCCTCCAGCTCGAAGGTGTCGTCTTCACAATGATCGTCCAACTTCTTCTTTTTTTTCTTGGATGGATCTCTGGGTTTCCTCAAGAGGGAGAGTTCTTCTGGATGCCTGATGTCTGGTGGGGGGAAAATGGACCACTTTTATAATGGCAGGATGGAAAAAACAGAGAAAAAAGGGGACAAAAGGGGAAAAAAGGGGGAAAAGAAGAATATCCTTCCATTAGGAAGAACATCCAGCAATGTCCAGTGTCTCCCTTGGATGAATTTCCTGCTCTGCAATGGTTAAAAATCAAGTTGAGGACATTTTCCCTGCAAGCCTGCTGGAAACAAGGACTGTCCTTGGCTGGAAAGGTAACAACATCTGGATAAAATGTGGAATTTCCCAGGCACGGTCACTCAAATGTAAATGTGAGCACTGGTAGATCCTGTGACAGAGCAGAGTAACACCTTCATACATTAAATATAAATAATAAAAATAATAATGCCTCACATTAGTAATATAAAATTATAAATAATATGTAATATAGCAATACACAATAATATATAAATATTATAATAGATAATAATACATAAACTATAAAATATACAAAAATATAAAGAAGTGGAAATAGAAATAGAAATAATAGAAATAGAAATCAGCACACAAACCCTTACTTAGCCATGTAGGTAACAGGCCAGATCTTCTCACTTTCATAGGAGCAATCCAAGAGTTAAGCCATTTATTTACACATCAGACTGGAAAGTTTAAAGCCTGTAATTTACCCATCGTTTGAAGAGCTTTTGGCCAAAGTGTTTCCTTTTCACAGCAAATATCTCCCATTTTCCTGCCAGGACCAACGTGAACAATGTAAAACCCATTTAAAACGAGGAGCATCCCGTTGTATTTGTGTTTTAAGCCATGGGAATGTGGGGAGCAAGGAAAAAAACGGAATTTTCACTCCCCACCAAGGCAGCACTTTGGGTCTGCTGCAGCCAATTCCAAGTAGGAAGGAGTTTCCTGGGAAAGCAGAGTTGTACCACTGAAACCACTGAGGGACTGGAGCAGGACCAGGAGTCCCTGTGCTTGGTCAGCGTGTGGGAAATGACCTGGAAAAGGCTTCACCTGGGCATGGAGCCACCAACTGCAGCAGGGAAAGGCTGCAAAAAGCTTGGAGAACTCTGAAACACAGCTTGGATTGGGGAAAGATGGGATGGGAGAGCTGGGGGTGCT